>JARUKP010000406.1:0-11754 GCA_029874955.1 Octopus insularis | reverse complement strand
ATGCCCTTCCAAATGCCAACCACTTTACAGTGTGGACTGGATGCTTTTTACATGGCACCAGCACTGGCAGGGTCACCAAGTACCTTGCAATACAAGAATATTTTGAGAGGGGAGGGGCATTGGAGGAGGGGTTCTTGTGTCAAATGATAAAATGTTAGAGATACAGGAACATGTACCTTGCTGTAGAGGAGGCACAAGATTACCTGACCTGAGAGATAGGGGAAGACAGAGAGAGAGAGAGAGAGAGAGGGCGGGGTAACAAGAAATAGAACAGAAACAGGTGTACTATTGTAAAGGAAAGGTGTTTATATATATATATATATATATATATATATATATATACACACTCAGATATTTGTTTATTTTCAGAAACCTCATCACCAAACCCATTCCTTCCTGGTTCACAACAGCAACCAGCCTCTATGACACCCAGAACAATTGTGGCATCTGGAGAACATCCTGGCATTAAAATAAGCTTAACAATTGATTCAATTTCTAATGCATCTGTGAGTAAATAGATTCATGTAACATATTTATATTTCCATGTTATTTCTTTTCCAAATAAGGAATCATTAGAGTTAATTAAATCATTTTCTCAGTCAAACTCAAACATTTTATTTCCTTCATATCTGATATCTTGAGTATATCCTTTATTAACTTTAACAACCTCCAACTTCCTACAACCATTCTGTAGAGCCTTTCTTAACAACAATATCCTATCTTCTCTCCATGGAATGTTCCTTGGTTATTTACCATAAATTACTTTTCTAGGTTGATGTCATCGTTAACAGCAGCAACAAACAGCTCCAGCTTCAGAGAGGTGCTATTTCCACATTTATTCTCAAAGATGCTGGTCCCCAGATACAAGATGAATGTAACCAGAAATATCCTCGAGGTATTTCTTCATCTGAAATAGCCGTCACCAAAGGATATAACCTTAAATGTAAGAATGTATTCCATCTGGCATTACGCTTTTGGAATGAAGATTCCCCCGATTCAGTAAGTATCAATCATATGATATTGATTTATTGAAGGAGTTGTTGTACAACCCTTGGTTATCATTGATCCAGTATCCCTGTGGCACAAATGGAATTGTCCATAAAACTATGCACAATCCACAGATCTGTTTTTCCAGTCATACAACACCTCCATCTGCTTCCAGACAGTAGCATGTACTTTGATGTCCAGTGATGTACAGTATGGGCCATGGTTTGACAGTCTGGACTTGTGGTATTCTGTACAGTTTCCAGAGCAAGTATTCTGGTTGTTTGAAATTGATGTAGACTCTATTCTAGATATTCCCTGAACATTTCAACTAAACTATAGTCTTGTAGTGACGCTCAGTGTAGAGTCTTTTGTGTCTGTGGTGCCTTGCCTTGTGGGTTGTTTTGTTGCTTCTTACAGTATGTTCTCATCCAGATTTCCCTCTTGTAAATAATAATTAATCTCTCCTCTTCCTTATTATTGTTTCTCTTAATTACAAAATTCCACTTGAATTACACTGTGCAACCATCAAATCTTAGAACATTACTCTTTCCATTCATGGCATCCATGTCTTCACTCAGCCAGACTTCCTGCTATCACATGATCTGAGTTATTCTTCTGTCACTTGATCTGTGTTAATCCAATGACCACATGATCTGTTAATCCAATAATCTCTAGAAGTTGTTTAATGTTATTCAAATCTGTAAAACATTTCTGTTTGAAACAACAAATTCTGTGTGGAATGTGTTAATCAAAGAATATATTAATTACAACTTAATGATTCCTTCCTGTAATAAAATGTTCATTATCAATTACCAAAGCAATTATTTTTTTTAGATTCTGGCAAACTTAACTCAAATAATAACCATTTGTCTGGAAACTGCTGAGGGAATGGGAGCAAAAAGCCTTGCATTTCCTATATTAGGAGGTGGAACATTGAAGTACCCCATTGAAAATCTACCCAAAACAATGTATGAAGCAGTGAGAAACTACTCAAATCAAAATTCAAGCCAAATCAAAGTTGTAAACTTTGTGGTTTATCCTCAAGACACAGAAATTGTAAAGGTTGGTGGATGTATTTGTTGTTTGTTGTTTTATGTTAATATTCTTGGAATTTACCAAAAAATTATATTCTGCCATAAACAAAGGAAATAGAAATGATCCTCATTTACAGCCCTTGTTCCATATTGGAATGGGTGCAACAGTTTGACTGGCTCCAAAGAGCCAGAAGAATAACTTAAACCCCACTGTCTGCTTTGGCATGGTTTCTATGGCTGGATGCCATTCCTAATGCCAACCACTTCACAGCATGTCCTGGGTACCTTTCTTTCATGCTACCTTTAATACTAAGGTTGGCATGCTGTTCCTTATGTCTTGTTGTGCTTTATCCCTTCATTTTACCATTTCCCATCACCAAATTCTTGCTTCTGAAATATTCCATTGCAACAATTGAAGCTAACAATGTTTTGCTTGTTGTTGTTCTTCTTCTTCCTCTTGTATCCAAAACCAACTCTACAAGAATCAGTAACACTAAAGGTCTTCTTTGCAGTCTGGCTGCTGATTTTATTGTTCTTGTTTAACCCCAAGTCCATTCTGACTCAGTCTGTCTTCCTTTCATCCTCTTCCTCCTCCTCTTCCAAGCTGCCACAATCAAGACACGTTTCACAATGCCACACCATTAATCTCTGTCCCCCGTCCCCCTTTCCCTCCATTTCTTGTTCTGTGTCTTTTCCAATAACATCAATGTAACTGAGTGGAACTTAACCCCCTGCCTGAGTGTGGAAATCTCCAAAATATAAAATCTGACAAGGTCAAGAGTTCAGCAAAGTAACAGGGGTCAGCAAACCCTATTCTGTGTTGAGCATCAATAGCAGAGATGGGTAGAATATCATCATCATTATCAATGTTTAATGTCTACTTTCCATGCTGGCATGGGTTGGACGGTTCCTCTGAGGACTGGCAAGCCAGAAGGGTGCACCAGGCTCCAACCTGATTAGGCAAGGTTTCTGTAGCTGGATGCCTTTCCTAATGACAACCACTCTGAGTGTGTAGTGGGTGCTTTTCATGTGTCACCAGCACGGGGGCCAGTCAGGTGGCACTGGCATCATCCATGTTTGAATGGTGCTTTTCATGTGTCACCAGCACGGGGGCCAGTCAGGTGGCACTGGCATCATCCATGCTTGAATGGTGCTTTTTAGTTTCACCAGCATGGGACCATTCAGGCAGCACTGGCAATGACCTCACTTGAATGGTGCTTTTTACTCCTCAAGTGCAGCTTATTGCCCAATGATTGAAGGGTACTCTTAAATGGGCCGGTTATGCTACACTGGTATAGGCCACAGTTATGGTCTCACTTGGCATGCCAGGTCTTCTCAAGTGCAGCATATCTCCAAAGGTCTCAGTTGTTTGTCATCGCCTCTGTGAGGCCCAACATTTCATGGTCATGCTTCACCACCTCATCCCAGGTCTTCCTGGGTCTACCTCTTCCACGGGTTCTCTCAACTGTTAAGGTGTGACACTTTTTCACACAGCTGTCCTCATCCATTCTTGCCACATGACCATACCAGCACAGTCGTCTCTCTTGCACACCACATCTGATGCTTCTTAAGTCCAACTTTTCTCTCAGGGCGCTTACAGTCTGTCTAGTATGCACACTGACATTACATATCCAGCAGAGCATACTAACTTCATTCCTTGCAAGCTTACGCATGTCCTCAGCAGTTACAGCCCATGTTTCACTGCCATGTTGCATGGCTGTTCATACACATATGTCATATAGTCTGCCTTTTACTCTGAGTGAGAGGCCTTTTGTCACTAGCAGAAGTAAGAGCTCTATGAATTTTTCCTACCCTTAATAGCTTTTTCTACCAAGGTACTGTCAACTTGGATAGCTGGTCCCTCTGTTGGGTCGACATTTGGCAGATTCTCTTTCTCCCATTCATTTTCTTCATTTGGCAACCTTTCATAGTGGTGTCTCCAAGTCTCTCTCTCTTTACAGCATCATTAAATGCAAGTGAGCCATCATCCATGCGGATATATTTCTTTTCCATAAATAATGTGATTTTTTTTCCATTGCATGAACTGAAAGTCAGAGGGGGATGGGATAAACTACCTGCATCAACTTGCTATAAAAGCAGGAGTAATTTTACCTTTTAATTATTCTTAATTCAAGTTTTGAAGAGTGCAGTTCAATTTTAACAGTTATTTTTTCAAAGCTACAATCGAAGTTACAAAGGATCATATTTGGCATATTTTGCTTTAAGAGTTCAATAAAGGAAACAACGCAATGGAATGTGTGAGGAATATTAATGCAGTAAATGGGGATCGGACAATAAGTGTAAGCCAGTGTCAACTGTGGTTCCAGAAATTCTGAGTCGGAAACTACAGCCTAGAAGACGACCCTCATTCTGGAAGACCTGTAGAGCTCATAACTATTGAGGAACTAACAGAGAAGCTTGGATTTGGTCATTCATCGACACCTGCATGCCATCAGACAAGTCAACAAACAGCAAATTGTGTCAATGATTTCCTCACAAACTTTCTGTGTCTAATCATGCCCAGAGAGTGAATGTGTGCCCTTCTTTGCTGTCACATCTCATGAATAAACCTTTTTTGGACCGAACAGTGACTGGTGACAAGAAATGGGTTCTCTATAAAAATGTCAAATACCGAAGACAGTGGTAGGGAAAGGAGAAAGACTGATGATACCCCAGGAGAAAGAAGGTCTTCACCCATATAAGGTGTTGTTATCAGTTTGGTGAGATATGAAAGGTTCAGTTCACTTTGAGCTTTTAAACCCAAACCAAATAATAACAAAGGAGATCTACTGTGAGCAGCTAGAGTGGTTTAAGTCAGCACTAGAAGAAAAACAACCGTCTTTGGTTTCAAGATGAAAGGTATTCTTCCACCAGGGTAACGTTTGGCCACATACAGCGAGGTCAAAATTCCAAAGGTGAAAGCAGTTTGAATGGGAAACAATGCCCCACCCACCACATTCGCTGGACATTGTACCATCTGATAATCATTTATTCCAGTTTCCAAAATCATTTGGATGGAAAAAATATGAATTCTGTAGATGAGGTCAGAATAATACTGGAGGAGTATTTTGCATCACAGATAAGCGAATTTTGGAAGAGCGGCCTTGCAAATTTACCGGATAGATGGAAGAGCATTGTAGAAAATAAAGGAGAGTATAGTTTAGATTAAAAAAGAACTTTATTTTAATTTTGAAAAAGAAAAGAAATATTAGAAACTGCATTATTTATGGGATGACACTATATATCATCATCATCATCATTTAACGTCCATTGTCCATGCTGGCATGCATTGGATGGTTTGATCAGGGAGCTGTACCAATTTTCAGATAGAACTGGCAAGCTGGGGAGCTGCACCAATTTCCAATCTGATTTGGCATGGTTTTCTATGGCTGAATGCCCTTCCTAATGCCAACCACTTCAAGAGTGTAGTGAATGCTTTTTACGTGCCACTGGTATCGGCCATGACTACGATCTCACTTGGCTTGGCAGGTTTTCTCAAGCACGGCATAGGTCTTAGTCACTTGTCATTGCCTCAGTGAGTCCCAACATTCGAAGATCATGCTTCACCACCTCATCCCATGTCTTCCTGGGTCTACCTCTTCCACAGGTTCTCTCTGCTGTTAGAGTGCAGCACTTCTTCACACAGCTGTCTTTGTCCATTATCGCCACATGGCCCTACCAGCTCAGTCATCTCTCTTGTACACCACATCTGATGCCTCTTATGCCTAACTTTTCTCTCAAGATGCTTACACTCTGTCGTACGTGCACAGACATTGCACATCCAGCAAAGCATACAAGCTTCATTTCTTTCAAGTCTACTCAGGTCCTCAGCACTCACGGCCCATGTTTCACTGCCATATAGCATGGCTGTTTTCACCCAGGCATCATGCAATCTGCCTTTCATTCTGAGAGAGAGAGACCTTCTGTTACCAGTAGAGGTAGGAACTCTCTGAACTTTTCCCATCCTACTTTTGTTCCAGCAGCTACACTCTCGGAGCATCCACCCCTGCTACCAACTTGGTCACCTAGGTAACAAAGTTATCAAACTACTTCTAGTTTTCCTCTTTGGCATTTGATGGAATCTATTTTCTGAATGTTTTTAGTGTTGGCCATATCTGTGCACCTTCCACACACAAAAACTATCATCCTGGTTAACCTTCCTTTGATATTGTTGCACCTCTTGTATCTTCATAGCTTACACTATGGAGAAATAGGTACATCTTACAGAATCCCTACCTACACCTTTCCTACACATTGAGCATGGCCATCTACCTGGGGTGGGGGTGAGGGATTTGTGATTTATCTGGTTTTCTACTTATTAAGATTTGGTTTTTGCTGACCTTGTTTCTATGTCTGAAATTTCTTCTCTAGTTCTGGTAGTAATTCAGCTATAAGAACAAGGTCATCAACACGCACACACACACAGAATCATCAGCCTCTTTCCTTTCCTAAGCGTCTCATTACACTATTCGTATCACTTTTGTTATTGTTTTTGCCTTTGAACTATATATATATATATATATATATATATATATATATATGGACATATGAGGTGGTATTAAAAAGTTCCTGGACTAGTTCTGTTGTGTGCCAACAGATGACAGCACATGGTTGTGTGCACAGTGAGAGCTAGCAGTGACCTTCATGAGGCAATGTGCCAAGTGACATCGCTGTGTTTACTTCACAAGTTGTGAAATTTGTGTTTTGTTATCTTGAGTATGCTGTAGTCTGCAATTTTTGTCATGGACAGGAAGTTGGAAGAAAGAGCCAATGTGAAATTTTGTGTTAAACTTGGGAAATCTGCTAGAGACATTGAGCATGCTTCAGCAAGCTTTTGGTGATGAAGCAATGGATGGTACACAGTGTTTCGAGTGGCACTGGCACTTCAAAAACAGAGCATCTGTGGAAGATGATGAGCAATCTGGAAGACCTGCCGTGGGTGTCACCTCCAGAAATGTGGAGAAAATTCATCAGCTTGTGCATGAAGATCATTAGAGCATAATCAACAACATTGCCAACGTTGTTAGTCTGTCGTGTGGGTCCATGCAGGCAATCCTAACATATGAATTGTACATGTGGCATGTCTCTGCCAAATTTGTGCCTCACCTGCTAACCACTGAGCAGAAAGAACATTAGATTGAAGTCTGTGAAGATCTCTGTTAGCTTGCCACTGATGACCCATCCTTCATGCCAAGGATCATCACTGGTGACAAGAGGTGGGTCGACAGGTACAACCCTGAGACAAAGAGCCCTTCGTCTTCACAACTGAAAAAGGCATGACAGAGCTGCAACTCAGTCAAGAGCATGCTTGTCATTTTTTTCAACATCTGTGGTATTGTACATCATGAATCCTTCTCCCAGGGCCAGACTGTCAATCAAGAGTTCTCCTGTGATGTTTTGAAGCATTTGAAGGAAGGACATTTGGTGAAAGCAACCGGATCTGTGGAGCATGAAGAAATGGATTCTGCATGATGACAATGTGCCCTGTCACTGAGTGCTCTTCACTTGTGAGTTTCTTGCCAAAAACAACATGGTACCACTTCTGCACCTGCCCTATTTACCAGATTTAGTACCTACAGACTTTTATCTCTTCCTCAAGATGAAAAGGCAGCTGAAAGGTGACTATTTTAACACTGCTGTCAAGATCCACAGCAAATTGCAGAAGGTCCTTGACTCACTTATGGAAAACGACTTCCATGCCAGACTCCAAAAGTGGAAGGAATGCTGGGACCGGTGTATTGTTACATAAAGTGACTGTTCCGAAGAAGATGATGTTAAAACTTAGGTAAATAAGTTATTTTTTATTAAACACAACTCGTCCCAAAACTCATATATAAAGATAGATAAATGCCCTTCTTTTATTATTTTTTCTGGACATTGTGGTTCTTAACCTCCAAATGGTTTACCAGTGTTATCATTTAAAAACATTTCTCTCTCCCTACAGTTTTTACACCTGTGTTTCTTTTAAACACCACACTCCTCTTACCTTTCCTTTGATCTTGGCTTCACACCTTCCTCTCGCATTACACCTACACACCATCTTCCCACACACCATTATTTCACACCACTACACTTCCATACCTCCACACACACACACACACACACACACACACACACACACACACTTATCTCCATATATGGATGCCCTCCTGTACATGTATATACTACCTTGCGTCTATCTCACTGCCTAATCCTTTCCCCATATATCGGCATTCCCACCTGGTCCCTTAACCCTTTTTTTTTCCCAATCCCTTTTCTCATTCTTTTATTTTTTTCTGATGAATGATTAGCATCTGAAACGTCAAAACTCCTTTCTTTTTAAGCATTAAACTAATATATTTTTTATAATGAAATTCTGCTTTAAGCACCCCATACAAACCCCTTTTTAACCTTTTTTTATGTTTTGGAATTTTCAGAAAATGTTTGTGAATTTGTGTTCTACACACAGGAATTCATACAATTATGTTTTGCAAGGACACCTGATGGACAGACACCCTCATTTGACCTCATTGTAGTGGTGGTGGTGGTGGGGATGACCTTACGAAATAGAGGTGAGGAGAGAGAGAAAGAAATAATACCCAAGAATGAAGAACAAAGCTCATAAACGGAAACATTGTACATTTCCAGTTCTTTTCCTGTAATGTGTTGGAGTGGTGGTCAGCTGGGTACCCAGTATTGTCATTCAGGATTGTTCAATTGTATACCCTGGGAATTTGTACACTTCTTTAATCTTTCATTCAACTACTTGTGTATGTGTCTGTCTGTCTGTTTGTGTGTGTGTGAGTGTGTGTATATATACATTGTGTATTTGTCTATGTATATATGTCTCTGTGCATGTCTAATGTATATATGGTTTTATATATGTGTGTGTATATGAAAAGAGATGTTAATCTGTGTCTGTCTATTTGTTTATGTGCCTGGGCATGTGAATATAAATCTTTATACACACACACGTTTATCTATACACGTATTTAAAAATAAAACACAATCATTGTTTCTAATTAACTACAAACGACATCCGCATGGAGAACAATAGATGGCGCCTCTGAGTAACTAACTGCAGTGATTTGTTTTGTGTCAAATATGCTAATTAGCTACACCTAATTTTTACAATATTGTACGCCTACATAATGAGTCACGAATGCTGGGTAATGAGTGGAAGAATACAAGAATACAAGCAGCTGAAATAGGGTTTTCTCAAAAGGATCTTTGGAATAATGTTACTCAATGCATGGAATAGCTTGGAGATCCATGTAGTTTCTCCAAGTCAATCCATTACTTCTCTGCATTGAGAGGTCACGGTGCTGGTATTGTAGATATGTGATTAGAAAACCACAGCAAAGAATCGCAAGACGAAGTCTTCAAACCAAGTTCACTGGCAGGTGACTGAGGGATAGATCATAAATGAGATAGTGGCAACAATCCCAGAAAATGAAATGCTATTGTAAAAAATGCCACAGGAGAAAACGCAACAGTAACAATGCCACGTGTAAAAATGGAGTCTGTGTTTAAATTTTTTCTAAAATTGGAATAGAAGAAAGAAATTACAATTCTACATTCACTCTACCACTGAAATGTGTTCATCAGTTTTTATTGCTATGAATATGTACACTGTAAAAGAACAATTGACAGTTGTTATCAGGGCCTGCACAGCTGCCTTTTTTTTTTTCCCCAATAAACACTTTTGACTTCTTATTCGACCATTTTTTCTGCGGCACTTTTTCCGGTTACTGGTGGCAATAATAATTCCTGGTCCCAGATGGTCGTGTTCAGGAATCCAACTGGAAAGTGTAATTATGGCTGTTTCTGATAGGACATGTTATTGGGGAAGTACCTGACAGGGGCACCCTTCTGAATAATGTTATTATGCCTTTTTCTCTTGGAATTGTATTCCTTTCTAACCTTGTGCCCTTCCTTCAAAAAATTCCTGGGACTGCAGCCTGGGCAATACCTTGAAGAATTTTTGGTCAAGTGAATCAACCTCAGTAATTATGCTTTGTTGAGCCTGGTACTTATTTCATCAGTCTCTCTTGCTGAACTGCTTGGTTACAAGGATGATACACAGCAACATTGGTTGTCAAGCCTTGATGGGAGACAAACAGATCAAGCACACACACACACACATGATGGGCTTCTTTCAGTTTCTGTCTACTAAATCCATTCCTAAGTCTTTAGTTGGCCCAAGGTTATACTAGAAGACAATTGCCCAGAACCATGTAATTAGGAAGCAAGCTTGTGCCTCTCAGACTTGTCTTAGTCTGCGAAAAGTAAAACAGAAGCATAAACCCCCACATCCACATCACTGATTTTCTGTGGGAGCAGCACCAACCAGTAACAATCTGATACAAGAGAAATATCCTCTCATAGAAAACGCTTGGTTGATGGAAATATCTTTAACAGAAACTCCAAGTGTCACATCAAAATGACAAAAAATCAATCAGGAACAAGGAAACACCAGCAGCAGATTAAAACTCTCAACCCATGAACCAAGAAAACAATATCTTTGAGAAGCAGTAAAATCTTATCTCTTTCTACTTTCATCACCGAGGCAATGACTACTGACCGAGACCTTTGGAAATGTGCTGTGCGTGAGAAGACCCGGCAAGCCAAGTGAGATCGTTATCGTTGCCAGTGCCCCTGGACTGGCTCTTGTGCGGGTAGCACAGGTGTTTATTTTTTTTTTTTCTTTTCCGACTGAGGCCGTTGCCAGTGCACCTGGACTGGCTCTTGTGCAGGTGGCACATAAAAGACACCATTTCGAGCGGGGCCGTTGCCAGTATCGCACGACTAGCCTTCGTGCAGGTGACACGTAAAAACACCTACTACACTCTCTGAGTGGTTGGCGTGAGGAAGGGCATCCAGCTGTAGAAACTCTGCCAAATTTATATATATATATATATATATATATATATATATTTCGTTCTGCAAGTGATGTTCCAGTAAACTCAGAACCTATTCGAAAGTGGTTCTAGATCTAACTGCGGTATTAGGAGAGGAGCTACTGCCGCTGCAAGACTCGCCTGCACGGAGAGTGAACCAGTGCCGCTGACTCAACGGTACGCCTCCATGTTGCAACAACGCCATCTCAGTTGACCAGAAATGTTCTGGACAGAAGAAGTCGAGCGCCTGGTGGCAGCAGCAAGGAATAACTACATCAACCAATTATTCAACATGCTCCACGGAGGCCGTGCTGGTCACCAGTTCAAGACAATCCTGGTGAAGGTCACCAGTGGCAACGCCATCACCATGGAAACCGCCTGTCCCGAACACTGAAGGAGCATTTCAGCCTTTATCTTTATCAACCCACCTGTCCCAATCGATCCCAGCCTATCGATCACTGCAGAAACAGCCGCATATACGATTGCTAGATCGTAGGTTCGGTTCCCAGACTGGGTGGTGCGTTGTGTTCTTGAACCAAACACTTCATTTCACCTAATTCCAGTCCACTCAGCTAATGTCACGTGGTTGACGGAATAAACACAACGACACACAGACACATATATCTACGGTAGTCTTCCACAACCTTTCCGTTTTAGCAAATTCAATCAAACTATCGGTCGATCCGGGGCTATTGTAGAAGCTACTTGCTCGAGACACCATGCAGTAGGATTGAACCCGAAACCAAATGGATGCAAAGCATCAGAGACATGCCTGCACCTATTTCGACGTTTTATGCTATGAATAGTGTAAGCGTTATAGATACCCCTTTCAAATATAGGTCTCGTAGTAAAGG
>JARUKP010000405.1:0-11755 GCA_029874955.1 Octopus insularis | reverse complement strand
GCACACACACATACACACGCTTGTATTTAAATATATATACATATACATACATACATACATACATACATGTATACATACACATATATACATATATATATATGTGTGTGTGTGTGTGTGTGTGTGTGTGTGTGTGTGTGTACATGTATACATACACACACATGTGTGTGTATATATATACACGCGTACATATATATGTGTATTCATCCTAAATAAAATAAAATAATAATTACTAGAGTCGATTCATTCGACTAAATATTCTTCAAAACGATGCCCCAGAATGGCCACAGTCTAATGACTGAAACAAGCAAAAGACAAAAGATAATTAACCAAAGACTTCGAATCTCAAATATTTGATTTGGCAGAAATGCTACCGTTTAAGGTAGACAATAAATCATTTCGCTCGCAATTGCCGCCTCTTCTTACAAAACAATGCTCAATTCTCATTTCTTCGCCGTATTATAAATAACCTTATAGAATTGTAATTAGTAAATCATATATTTGCATACCAAGACTATGTAATTATTTGGTTTCAATCAGTGTAAGAAAATTAATCTTCATTAGTTTCTTTAATCTTTATTAGTTTCAATAAAGCCAATAAAGAAAACTGTTCGTCTTTAAATAAGAAAATATTTATTGAAATGGAAATCGATATTTTACTAGTATATTCTTATTGTTGGCATAAGCCATGGCCACATTTATTAAAACTCTGGTTCTCGGAAGTTTTAAAGGTACTAAAACGAAGGATCGAAACTCTAGAAATGACAATTAAATCTTGCTTAAATCAGGCTCATTGGAAGGAGATCTGTCATAGATGTAGTTATACATATGTAAAAGATTGGATAGTCACGGTCGGAATGATTTGTATCATTAGTCGGCTGCGTTAGCGTTGGTTTAGTTAAGTTCTCTGAGACTGCAAGGTAACGTTTTTGCGTTCGCTTAACCTGCTAGAAATAGTACCTATGTCACAAATATCTTTCGCGTCACACCCTGTTATCTTTCAAAAATACAAGTAGAATGTATAGGATAGTACTAGGTGTTATCATAGCTGCAATACCATTTCAACTGTTCTTATTTAATAACTGCGTTGTTTCGTTTCAGTTAAACTGTCCTCTGACTGTTCAAAGACTTTACATGTAACTACTAGCGACTTCTCTTGGAAATGAACAAAATTTGGCATCGTGGTATTATCAAATACCTGCAGGAAAAGGGTTTCACCCCAAAGGACATTCATACTGACATGCCTGCTGTATTAGGAGATGACACACCAATTTTATCATCAGTTCAAAAGTGGGCGGCTGATTTTATAAGGGGTGGAGAGATCCTTGAAGATGACTCAAGGTATCAGCGTCCATCAACTACCATCACTGAGGAAAACGTTGATCATATTCACATGGTGATAGATGATAGGCGATCGACTCAAATAGTCAATGCTATTTGCATATCTCATTGGAAAGTTAAGAAAATTTCGCACGATGAACTGGTATGATAAAAGGTTTCTGCTTGTTGAGTGCTATATCTTCTGACACTTGATCAAGAACGCCCAGTCTGATGACATCACGGGAAAATCTGATATCGTTTGTGGCAGATCCAGCTGGTTTACTTCACCGTTTCCTAAGCCAGGATGAGTGTTGAGTTCTTCACTTTGAGCCAGGTACAAAGAGATAATCCATGCATTGGAAACACCCCTTTACACCTGTTCCAAATAAAGCCATAGTCGTTTAATCTGCAGGAAGTGTGATGGCATCAGTTATTTGGGATGCAATAGGCATTGTGTTTATTGACTATCTTCAAAAGTAGATAAAGCTATTAATAATAACATGTGGAATATTGGAATAAAATAATTCTAGCTTTTATGGACAAAGCTTCTAAAAGAGAGAGATAAAATTCAAAGGGTTGATTCAGTGAAATAGTAGCACATCTGTCATTCTCATAGAAAATGTTTCGAATCCCACGGGCAGCCATCAACTTTTTCTATCTAAGATTTTCTAAATCCAATATTCTTCATACTGCTATTTACAGATTTATCGACTTTGCGCTCTATGGTTAAAAGGATATACATACATTCATGCATGCATATACTGGCATATGCATGTATAGGTATTCGGAGGTGGTGAGTTTTTCATCTATTGTCAGGGATTATTTGGAGCTAAATTTTACTGTGATAACAATTAGTGCGCTTCACTAATCTAAGTGGTTTACTGTGATGCATATTACGGTGTGTGATATTTTTCACAGATTATTTGAGTTTCACTGAGACTGTATGACTAGTATAATGTATGACTGATGTACCAATTGTATGTATGTATGTATGTATGTATGTATGTATGTGTGTATGTATGTGTGAGTGTGAGTATCATTTTACTGGTGGAACGAACTCGAAATTGATAAAGCTATACCAATGTTGTTATCTTTCCCACATTCCCACCGATTTTAGAACATTTACTCTTACCAAATTTATTTCCATCCCAAATTTACACGCTATCGCTTATAGCGTAGTCTACTTTGAGCTCCTCTGTTTAAAACGATTATTTTATGTCTCACGAAACTTATAAATTCTCGCTGGTTAGAATAAAGCTTTTAAAGGGAGTGGAAAAATTCGAAGAATAGCTTTGGTAGAACTTAGTCATCTTTATAGATGATGAGACTTCAAGTCTAATGTGCAAACTGACACTATGGAGAGGTCCCACTTATGATATTCCCGTTATCGTTCAATGACTAGTTGTGCTATTCACCGGCTCTCCGTAAATAAAACAGGGAGTGATAATGCGGTGTTGATGTGTTTACATGACCGTATTATAGAGGTTCGGCAAAAGAGATTGATAGAATAAGTACCGGTCTGAAAAGATAAAAAGTACTGGCATTGATTCGTTCGACTACATTTCTTAAAGGCGATGCCTCAGAATCGATGTAATTTAATAACTGAAACGATAAATATGAATTCGATAATGATAAATTTGTAAATGATAAATATGAATCTGGGAGTTTAAAATGTAAAATTGATTTTAGAAGGGTTCGAACATGTTGAGGTAGATATCTACCTTAAATCATTTTGTTCAATGATCAATCGATTCTGTTGTTGCTGTTGGCACTCCGTCGCTTACGACGTCGAGGTTTCCAGTTGATCCGATCAACGGAAGAGCCTGCTCATGAAATTAACGTGCAAGTGGCTGAGCACTCCACAGACACGTGTACCCTTAACATGGTTCTCGGGGATAGTCATCGTGACACAGTGTGACAAGGCTGACCCTTTGAATTACAGGCACAACAGAAACAGGAAGTAAGAGTGAGAGAAAGTTGTGGTGAAAGAGTTCAGCAGGGTTCACCACCATCCCCTGCCAGAGCCTCGTGGAGCTTTAGGTGTTTTCGCTCAATAAACACACACAACGCCTAGTATGGGAATCGAAACCACGATCCTATGACCGCGAGTCCACTGCCCTAAACACTGGGCCATTGCGTCTCCACGTATTAAAGTATAGTGGTGATTAATTTGTTTATATTCTTCGCTTGTTTTCATTTATCAAGGACCTATTGTGCAGATGATGTGTTGTGTAGTGTTGTCAGGGAAACTATGATACTAGACGCACAGTCGTTATGCAGTAGCTTCGGTTTTTGAACCGAATTTATTGTTGTCAATAATTTTTATTTTTTTAAGTTCACATTGTTCGAAACTACTGATCTGAAAGCGAGGACAATTAGTAACTTACACTTCCTCTATAAACACCCCAACGAGCGCTAACATATACACAGCGCGTGTAGTTTAGATCCTTTATGGGATTATCTAGTCTAGGATATAGTCGATGGTTCAGTAGTTAGCATTGTTATTCTCGTCAAGCATATGATATCTTGAATAGTAAAGTTAATATACATTCATTTTACCTTGTATTGAAATTATGATTGTTGTTACTTTTCCTTAAACAGTCTAAATCCAGTTCATTTCTGTTTTGATATTTTTCTATAATTTGGGTTATCACCTATATTTATTTTTGTTTCCTTTTACTACTTCATTTTCATTGCAGGACAGCTACCTTTGAGATTTTTGTGGGTAGTGGGGAATATATATACTCTTTACTCTTTTACTTGTTTCAGTCATTTGACTGTGGCCATGCTGGATCTCCAAATTTAGTTGAGCAAATCGACCCCGGGACTTACTTTTTGGATGATTAGTACTTATTCGATCGGTCACTTTTTGCCGAACCGCTAAGTCACGGGGACGTAAACACACCGGCATCGGTTGTCAAGTGATGTTGTAGGGGACAAACTGATTGCAAAGCTTATACAGAAAAGTAAAGAAACAACTATGAAGGTCCCAAAACCAATGGCCTGAACCTAGTGTGAATAAAATTTACCGACTTCTCATAAGAAAGACGGTGTTTGCTACAAGTAGAATATAATACATAATTACAAATGTAAGATTAGAAAAATACTGTAAAGCAATCACATAGAATCTGATTAGTGTAAGAAGGAGACAAAAAT
The DNA here is from genome assembly GCA_029874955.1 of Octopus insularis. NCBI lineage: Eukaryota > Metazoa > Mollusca > Cephalopoda > Octopoda > Octopodidae > Octopus > Octopus insularis. The sequence continues at coordinate 7,282 of JARUKP010000405.1, read as the reverse complement.
AATTATCTCTCTACTTAGAATGAGATGATAAATTAACTAGAATATAATTACACTAAATATAAAGACTTACATAAAGAAAGCAGTAAAGAAAACTGCACTGAAGAACAAAATTTAAATAATTCTGAAACAGTCTTAATCACCTCAAGGCCAATATATCACAAAGCACATCAAAAAGTAATAAGGGAAATTGGAAACCAGTGAGAGCGCAAAATGTTTTACTGAAAATACAAAATTAAAATCCGATTCAAGCTGCAAAGGTCCATTATATGATCGCAAATGCCCACACAATTAATGCAAAGCACATAAACATTCACATAAGACGATTAACCACTTTAAACCCAACGGCTAAGTCGATTCTAAATCCAGTTACGTTCACTGGGATGGATTATTAGGACGCCAAATCTACAGGGTAATATAATACCAGGGAAATACGTCTGTGACCAATTCATCAAATAGTACGATTATTTTGTGGCACTCCGTCAGTTACGACGACGTGGGTTCCAGTTGATCCGATCAAGGCTACATCAAACTAGTGAAATTAACGTACAAGTTGTTGAACATTCCACAGACACGTGTGCCCTTAACGTAGTTCTCGGGGATATTCTGCGTGACACAAGGTATGACAAGGCTGGCTTTTGAAATTCAGGTACAACGGAAACGGGAAGAAAGAGATATATTTTTGATAAAAGAATACAACAGGGTTTGCCTAAATTCAATAGAAAATCCAATGAATGCTACGGTATTCCTAAGATACACAAAAGTGAAGCCTCAGACATAGCAATAAAGTTACCCCTAATGACCTCAAATGAAAACCCATAATAGCAGGACCCGCATGCTAAACTCACCACCTCACTAACATTTTAGAGACCCTCTTAAAGCCATTCCTCCAGCAAACCAAAAGCTACATAAGGGACGACATAGATATGCTCAATCACCTTCCTGAAGCACTAAACAGAAACACCCTACTAGTATCCTTCGATGTAGTCAACTTCTGTTCTAATATCTCTCACAGGCTATGAAAAGCGGCGATTCAATTGTGGCCCTACTATTTCTAAAGCTATTCTTTGCTATTGGGATGACATATTTATGACCAGTGTTTGTATATTTGTATATTCCCTCATACTCTTCAAATTTCTTCTTTCATATTTTCTTATTGTATTTACTTTATTCGTTGACAAAAGTTTTCCTTTAATTATAGTTACAGGAAAAGTTTCGAATATTCCTCCTTGGCTACTTTTATGTACTCCATATATATTTTCGTAAGATTCGGTGCTGGTCTAGAGATAATGTTTGGAGAGTAAATTAAGAGACAAATCCCTTCTTTAGCAATTGAGTCGTTGATTATACTCTAATTATCAATAATTTGACTTCTACCGCAAAAAACATAGGTGCCGGTTTGTCCCCCTGTTCTTGAATTTTTTACTTTCTCATTCTCAAAAGAACTAGTACCACTTTTCAGGTCAGGATTTTTTGTTAAGATGCATTCCATCTGTGTTCCGTCCTGCATAAGGTATAGTATACATTCTTTGTCTGTGTCTCAATTATAGCATATTTTTTTTAAAAAGCTGCATGTTTCTACAACTTATTATGTCTCTGCATTCTTGAAGTATTGGTGATCTTATGTGTGATGTAGGCTTATTATTTAGGATGAAATTATTTTTCCTTTGGTTGTAATATCTTTTTTCCTGTAAGAATCATTTACGCGTTAAGAAATACGCATTGCACGTTTATGAAAATATGATGTGTTTAAGTTTTTGTTTTTTTCATTTTTGAAGAGTACTTTTTATTTGGTATTAAGTTTTTTGTTCTTTCTTTCAGGGTAGCTCCCTTTCTCTTGCCTGGCCGTTCGGTATTCATGAAGCTGTTTAATCATAGGTATTTTATATACTCTTTCAATAATTTTGTTCCTTTCCATTTTTAAGTGATCTTTTACTGACGATCTGACACTAATGTGGATTATAACTGTCTCCGTCGATACGAACGTGGGAAGGTTTTCTACGGATTATTCATATTTTTAGTGTCATACATATTAGCGTGTACAGCAAAAAGATATTCAATGTAATAAACTAATTTCTCTTGGCTGCTATCTCCTGTGTAATCTATGTTACCGTCTATGTTGTGTCATCCTTACTGTTAAAATTACACTTTATATACAGAAGATACGGGTTTTAATGTCTTTGTCATTTTAATATACGTCAATTTAAATGAGAAATAAGATAATTTACTTTAAAAGCACTTTGTATACTTCGCACGAATTTCAAATTTCAGTTTACTTTATAGTGTTATTTGCTATAAAATATATGTAGGTCCTCACAATTCTTCTCTCAGTAACATTTGTTTGATTTTTTATGTAAACCCAAGCACCTCTATAACACAATAGCCAATATAAATTGGTTATTATCATACATTGCTAGGAAATGTATAAGATTATATAACTTCATAGAATAAGACTCTGTGACAATACCGATACGAATATCAAAACGTTTTTTTTCAGTAAAAGATTAACCGTGTCCAAACATTTGAACACAAGCCGTACAACATAATCTCTATTTTATATACTGTTTTCTATAAACCTTATATCTAACACTTTTATTCACAAACATACTTGGATGAATCCGAACAGTAATATCAGCATTTATCACTGGTTTTATACACTAAACGCAAACAACGTAAAGAGGAGTTACCTCCCTGGATAAAGTGTAGAGAATGCAAATTGTCCAAGCATAGTAATATCCTGTGGATTACTGCATCATTCCCCAACATTTGCTATAAACACTCAACAACGTTTCCGTTCCTTTCTTCCAGGCGTCTTCTTCTTTTTGTATTGGTCCTATACGAATAATTCACCACACTCTTCTTCTTTCATTTCATGCTATTACAATATTTCAACATCAATTTAGGATCCTCTTTGCACAACAGAAGAGGTGGACAAATGATAAATTCAAAGCTTAGATAACTATGGTTGCAAAGATAGTGCAACAAAAATTGCGGGAATCTAAATTTTCCCTATTCATATTTAAAAAAAAAAAAACTATGCCAACCATAACAAGCTTCGTTTCGGAGCAAGTTGAGTTTTGAACAAAACCTGTAAAAAGGCGAAGAAACGCAGTAGAACCAACGGACATCCAGTATCGTCAAAGGTCGACGGTGCTCAGAAACAGTAATAAAGACATTCCATCTAGGGAGAGGTATAAAAAGGTTGAATATTATGCAAAACACACGCAGCAACGACATACACACATACACACACATACATATGTGCCATGGACACACACACACGGGCATATATATGCCATTTTTGTAAACTAAAACCGTTCGCACATTTAAATACCGTTGCCATTATCCGGCATTCATCACTGTAAAATCGCTAAGTTGGAACATGCGAGTGTCTGAGCTCGTCTCAAAAATTTATCACACGCACACAATTATGTTTGGCATTTCATTTTTGGTAACATTTATTTCGAGTAAAAAAAAAAAGGAACTCATATTAGCGATAGAGAATTTAAAATTATGTTATTCATTTAGGAATTCGATTATTTAACTCATGTTTATAAATATATAACGGAAGAGTTACTATGTAGTGGGTTGAGCATACATTAACTTACATCTGTAGAATGTGGACGGACACTTTTACAATAAGATTGACTCCAATTTTTAATATATCTTAGCGAAAAAACTTTTTGTGTTGATATGCTAATTTTGGAGAGCTGTTCATTCAAATGATCCAACTACGTATCATACAACTGGGAAATTATGGCGCTTCGAAATTTTACGTTATTGCTACTTCATTTATCTGACAGCGTACAATTTTCTTTAGTATATTTGAAAGAGTTATGTCAAAGTAGCAGTATTTTTTTGGCACACAATCCATAATTGTTTTCAGCAACGTCTGTTTGTCTTCATTTAACGTAGCTTTATCTTATTGACATATTAATTTTTACAACACGAAGTTCAAAGTTTAAAAAAAAACATTCAAATTACTCTTTGTATGGATTCTAGTTTTTTTTTTGTTTTTTTTTCAACTTTCCACTTTCTGCTCATTTACTCACTCTCATATCGTTTGCTTCCCCAGCATCTCAAAAGGTTTTTCAGCTTTTTCTGGTATTATTGTTTTCTTCTTTATTTATTTTTTTTTTCTATCTCTTTTTTTTTTGGCGAGGGGATACACTACTTCGTATCCTCGAATTTCCGTACCTTCCTAAATATAAATTAACTTGTTTGCTGAAATAGATGTGTTATATTTTTTAGGAATTTATGCTTATGAGTTCCGTCAGGGCTGATAAACAGAATTGCCTTCATAGGAAAAATGAATGTATATGTTATTACATCGACGTTCATAAATATAGGCAGAGATGAAGATGTATATATATATGCAAATACATAGATACATGCATACACACAGAGACACAGAGGCACAGATATAAATGTGTACGTATATATGCATATAAACATGTACCTATGTAGGGAGGGTGTAGACAGGACGATAGGTAGAAAGGTTGGTGTAAAGGGAAGGAAGAAGGTAAGTAGTTAGGTAGATAAGTAAGTATATTTGTGTATGCATATCATGCGCATGCATTGAAATTCTGTTATTGTTTTTGTTTCCTAACTTTGCAACTTGAAGGAAGATCTTCGGAATAACAATATAAAATGTGCCGATTTTGTTCGGTCTCGCTAATGAAATAAATACATAGTGAATACGCTGTGTTAGCTTGTCATCCAACAATAATTCACAGATAATTCTAGCTAACACAAACCAGGAAGTTTTTCCTAGCTTATCATTTCGTCGTTAAGAGATGCTGATGTCATCTAAGTATGGATGAATATTCGGTAGATTTATTAATTGCTAGCAAGAACATAGTATATTCTTTTGCAGCCGTAATATATAACCAAGTGGATTAATGATTTGCAAGTCAATATTGTGTCTTATTTTCTATGTTAGATGCGCGATGTTCTCATTTTTAAGCGTCGTCTAGAAAATTCAGAGACAGCTCTCTGAGTTCTGAAGAACATGTGTAAAGATAGACTTTAATAAGGCAGCATCGCATACTCGGCAGTATATTATATTTATAGAAGTATATAAAGTGTGCTTGCTAGTAATTAAAATTATTACATAAGTAGGTAATGGATATATTCCGCATGGCAGGAATCTGTTTACTATGTTAATTGTTTTTTCAGAAGTGATACATCGCTACAATTAGTGGATTTGATACAATGTGATCGTGGATAGTTGATGGGTTAAATGTGGTGCTATTGAAAGCGTCATATATCCATTACCTAGTTTTGTGTGTCTTCGATGGCATTGTTAACATAAATGTATTCGCTTACAAATTATCGTAACTTTCAGTGCAAGCTCCGATTTTCTTAGAAATTCTGTACAGATAAACAGAACATTTAGTTCATTTCAAAGTAGCATCACATCTTTATGATCCGTATAATTACAACTGAATAGAGTTTACTCTATATAAACGTCACATCACCAATTAATTTATATATGTAAGCGAATAAAGTAGAAATAAACTGTATGTAAGACACGTATACGGGAAAAACATTGACATTTATATGAATAGTGTTCAAAATGATTAATCAAATGCTATGAAAGAGTTATGCAAAATGTTTTCACTTGACAATCCCATACATATGGTGATGCATATGGTGATGCATATGGAGAAAATTGTGTATGCGTATGTATTAATTTTGTGTGGTTTTCCCCATTATTCGGTGACCATATTTGAGCGCATAACATGAAAAATATTTAAACATTCGTTATTTTTCTTTTATTTTACAAAATATATTTTGTAGTCCGTATACCTTCAATTAAGTTACGTTATTAGAAGCAATTAACGTGAATACGAATAGCTAAACATAATAATCTTTTGAAAACATATTCCATATTTTCCGTTGCATGCTTAACTTACGAATATGAAATTGCAGTTTGCAAACATCGGCCATTTGCATTAAAACGAATAGAGGACATGTTAAATTGTAATTTATATCATTGAATAATTTTACAAGAGAATAATGTTTGTTAGCTGATTTACTCAACATATCAATTCAAAATCATTTTCTATCTGTCGTAAACTAGTGACATATGTGTATTTGTATAGCGAAAAAAGTATCGGTTTGTGTGAGTACGACATACAATAGTAACATTGGTGTCAATATTTTTGTATGCAATTTTGTTGCGTACTCAATGGTGATACCGAGAACCACATAGTTTCCTGGAATTTTGCGCGTCAGCGTATCACACTATGTTATATCGAATTTGTAATTCAGAATGTCAGTGGATAAAGTCCAAGAAATGTCAAGGCTTGGATCCTTCTTTCATATAGTTAATCGATAGGAATATTCTGTATTAACATGCTGAAATAATTCCCCAAGTGAATTCAATGTGACGTCTCTATAGAACGTGTGAAATTTCAGGAAATACAAGAACATCAACCGAAGTGCCTTAATTTAAATTCCAATAGTAAATTGAAAATTGAATCTATAGCTGCAGAGATGATATTGGATGTCGTTTATTTAGAGCATTTAAGCATAGAAAGGTGTTCTGTCTTGTTAAAGCTGTTTCGTAATGTCCGTTTGTACATTAGATTTCCATCGTCTGGAATTATATCCAATTGCTTAACAATACATTTAGCTGACACTCTTAAGCTTTATAACTCTCAAACAACCTCTCTTTATAAATCGTTATAATACAACACATCACATGATCAGCTTTGTACATTGCAAAAGGATATACATGTCCTTCATTAAACAGGTAATTATAGTTATGCATGATAAATATTCATTCTCTCATAAGCGTATGTGATACGCCTATAATATACGCAAATATTATAAATGTTTTGTTTCTTTTTTTCTATTTATGTATTTTGGTGGGTATTTATGTATTTTTCTATTATGTATTTTCGTGGATCATTATAGGTGTCGGTACTTGTATAGGCACTGTACTTTTGAAAGGTAAAGATGTAAATATGTGTTTAAAAATACTTACTTCTCATACGCCTGGAATTATTCTGTTTGATTTCATCGCTATATTATGCTGAGATAATACTACGGCTGAACCGAGTACAATATTCGGCATTTTGAATTAATCTAACGGGAGTCTTATAAAGGCCACATTTCTATGTGTTCAACTTACATATTTTCAATATACACAAATGTAACAAATTCATTAAATTTACGACATTAATATTAAAATAATATCGGTGTTACAGAATATCATGTTTTTGTATTACTCATACTAACATACAAGTTGGTAATACATACAATATTGTTTTAGAAT
>JARUKP010000404.1:0-11757 GCA_029874955.1 Octopus insularis | reverse complement strand
TGTAAATCTCTTGTTTAATACATCACGCTGTATATTATCCGTCCATACGTCGTCGTCAGTGCTTCAAGCTTCATTCTCTCCTTTAGTGATTTATATATCAGCACTGTTATACAGGAAGGATTCGCTTAGATATATTAACTACGTTATAACACACTTGATCAATTATCATTTCTCGCATTCCATCAAGCAACCCTGTCATTACTTTTATTTCCAGCCTTCAAATTGTCTTAATATGTAGACAGATGGACAATTAGGAAAATATAACAAGTGGATTTGGAGCCAAAATAGCTTTCGTTATCTGAGGGGATTTTATTCTTAGTATTATTTTTATAACAAATATTACTTTGGGCATAAACACCTATATCATCGTCAATATTGTCTTTTATTTTACATCTTTATTTTGTTAGTCTTTAGCAGCGTGGTTATTTTTCATATTATCCTCAAGGACATCTATTATTTCTCCTTCCTTTTTCTCATTGCAGCATTTAATTGAAATCAATTTAAATTAATGTCCCAAGTGCTGTGCACACCTTCAGTTTGATAATCATCTACTGTTAGCTATTATTTTCACAATCTAGACTATTGTGTGTGTAATGACGCTATCATAAACAGATCTTGCGTGTAAAAGATTAAACTTTCGAATTTTTGATGTGCAAAATTCGATTCCCTCACTATTTCGTTTTCATTGAAAAATTACCTCTGAACTTTCTGCCTCATTCCTAGGGCGCGCGCGCGCGCACACCACACACTTGAGTTTACAGTCTTTTATATATGTGTTTAATATCAACTGATTTTTGAAATTATTCCCTTAAATAAAACTTGGTAAGTCGGATCACAGAAAGTTAAGCAACTTTCATTTGGTCCAACAATTAGCCAATCGTAATAATGAAAGTGATCATTAAACTAAATATTTATTTACTAGAATAATTTTCATATAGAAGTTAAGATAATTCAAATGAGTGAAAACGATTTTTTACAATCATGTAGGGTATTAAGAAGTATTTTAAATATAGAACTATATATTCTCAGTACAACCCACAGTATAAACACAATGGTCTTTCTTTCGACTTAATTGATGAGAGCTGAGTAACCTTGAGTTTGAGCCATTTTTATCCAACACATTTTGTGGTGGGTAATTAAAACAGGATATTTAAAACATTCGCATCCTATTTTCTTTGGCTACAGGTTGCTTGGCTACCTATATTTGCTTTAGTTTATAAAATTATCTAATGTGCACAGTATATTTGTCATTTTTAATCTTACTACCTCATCTTGAAGTCCTCATCATTATCAGTGTCAAACCTTGACCCATTGTGAAGTGTTTTCAATCAATCTCTTTATATCATTATAACCAACTCTGATCCACGTGTTCAAGGCTTGTTTACTGTACCTAATATATTTACCTATTTTGTCACTTTTATTTTCTTTTACTCTCTTTTATCTGTTTCTTTCTATTATGTATAGTTTGAACTACTTCATTGATCAAACTCCCTTCTAAACTAGAAATACCTACTAAATAAACTTCCAAGTCGTTCAATTTTTTATTGCTTACTGGGGGCTAACATAGATGATACAAGATAACTGTATGTTGCATAGAAACAATATTAAAAAGAAAGGCATAATGTTTAGTTTTCTTAGTTTTTTTTCGCTTACAACAAAGTGTACTTTCATCTCATTATTTCATCTTGACACTTGTAATTTTATTAATTTAAATTCCTATGTTAGTAATTTATACAGTTGAAGTGATAAATCAGTGACTGTGTTACATTTAGTCAGTCAGCTATGAATGGTTAAATTCTACAAAGCAGCTTGATAAATTAGATATGAACACTTTCTAGTGAGCTGCAACTTAGTACAGCTCCCGAGAGTTATTGTTATTTGAAGTAAAATTGTTTTGGATTGTTTCTACATTGATTTTATAAAATTCAGCATGTAATCCACAAGGATAATTGATCATAGAATATAATTGCTGGGAAAAAATAAAACTTCAGTGTCCAGGGTGCTCAGTTATACGATAGACATTCAACATTTTTGATTTTTGTTATGCCATTGTAATTAAGTTGATACTTAATATTTGGTTTATCATCATTTTTGTCATAGCTCACTTTTCCATGCTGGCATGGGTGGGATGGGTCATCAAAATTCAGGTTATTTGGAGCTACTGATTTCTTAGACTTACCAGGAACTATATCTTACTTGCAAGTTCCATTTTTGGCAAGGCTTCTATGACTTGATACTCTTCCTATTGACAACCTCTTTACAAAAGTATACTTTTATCATGGAAATTGTTCATCAGCACCAGAGAGGTTGTCTTTATTCATTTTTCTTTTCCACAGAACTGTAAAGCAGGATGATAGAGTATCAGAAGCAAATCAGAATAGGAGTAAAAGTGAGGTAGAAGAGTAATATAAGTGGGGCAGTGATAAATGCATAATGATTGTTGGGAAGAATATCAAATAGAAACAGCTTGAGCAGCATAATGTAAGAAATAGTAATAGAAGAGGGAGTGATAGATGTCAGCAATGAATACTAGTGGAAACAATGGGAAAGATTGGCGGGTAACAATAAAGATGAGAAACGGTGTATGGCACAGATTCAGTGCAATGCTATTCCTCTTTATAAAGGCAATATGGTAGTAAAGAAGTTCTGTGATAGATGAGAAAAGGATTGAGATGGAAATTTAATATGAACATAATGGACATAATAAGTATGCATCCCAATCTCCATCACTCCCATCATCATATTTTGTGTTTGCTTGACTTGGGAGGGTCCTTTCCACTACAGCATTTTGCTCCATGTTATAGTGCTTTGTCATCTGTTTTGCAAGTTTCGACTTCTTGTGATCTTTCCATCCTGTCTTCCTTGGTCTCTCTCTTCCACTAGTTCCATCCACTTGGCATGTGCAGCATCTCTTTATCCAATTGAGGTCCTTCATATGCTTGTTATTGCATAGTTTTCTTTCTTGCATCCTAAATCTGATTCTTCTTACATCCAGTTTGGGATCCAGCTCACTTTTACGCTGTCAGTCATGCACACTAATAACATGCTCAATCCATTTGTTATGAGCAGAAGTAATAATTCCCTGAATATTTCCCATGCCAGTCTCACTCTAGCAACTACACTTTTGGAACACATTCCACTGCTAATTAGGTCACTTAAAGTTGCAAATGTTTAACTATGTCTAGGTTTGATTTTTAACTGCATCCAGTAGTAGGGCCTTGGTTTAGGAGTTTCAGGGTTTTGGGAAGTGTGAAACCACCTTTTAGCCACTATTGTTCCCAGTACTACTCTGACCTAGAGTGGTAGCACTGGTCAGAATCCCAGCCATGGGTTTTTTAGCTTGTCACAGAACTACCTCTGGAAGAAGGTAACTCCCTTACATCTTGGTGACTCATGGGCTCATAGAACTTATTGCACCAAACCAATACAAGTTTGAAGGACAAGAGAGTGAGACTGGCTCTGCTCAAACCATTCCCACAATGATGATGAAACCCTGCTACCTTGGAGGGTAATTTATTGAGCATTTAAAAAAAAGGCTAAGAGAGTAAGCTCCTACAGAAAATCTAGAGGGAAGGACCCCAAGGCAAATATGTATGGTTATACTTAACTGATATTTGACATCCCCTGCATCTCCATGGATGCTGCAAATGTATTGACTTGTGTTTTTGTAGCATATCCATGATTAGTGAGGCACTTGCTTCTGGAAACAACCCAGACACAACAGAGTTGCTTTAGTTATTGTCTCTGGAATTCCACTGACCACAGAACAGCTAACCAAACTTCTAGGGAGCCTTTTGAGCTTTTGCAGCAATTTATTTTATGCCTATTCTTATGGCTGTCTATCCTTGTACATCTGTCATATATGGCATCTAACTTCTCTATCACCCTGCCAGTGATTGCATTACACTTAAACATTCATTACACTTAAACATTCATAGTTTACACAAGCTACATCATAGTATCCTAACTATTCCTTTACTTCATATCAAATATTTCTACTCTCTTCATGGCAGTAGAATCTTGTCTTCTTTCTTGTTAACTAAAATCTTAGTCTTTACTAGGTTTATTTTAAATCCTTTTAATTTATTTGTTGCTTACAAGTTTGGAATTTTCTTTTTAAATAGTTGACTGATTCAGCTGTAAGAACTTTGACATACACAAGTTCTCATTGGCAGCCAGTCTTAAACTCCTCTGTTATGATGCAGAAGACTATAATTAGCAGGAAGAGACAGCACTAACCATGATATACACCAGCCTACACTCTAAATCTCTCACCAAACCTCTTGATAACTCTCACTTTACTGATGGTACTACATACTTTGTTTGCATGGCTCTCATGAGCCATTCATTTGTTTCCAGTTCTTTTAGTGATCAACAAGCTTTAGCAGAGTGTAGAACCCTGTCATTCTTTTCCAGGTCAATAAATGTTAGGTAGAGTAGCTTATTCTTAGCTAAATACTGACTAGGAAGGAGGTGTTAGTGGCACTCCATCTGAGCTTAAATCAAAACAACTCACCCTAATCAATTGTGCAGTAACTTTTGTAACCAAGTTCATCTATTTGATGCCTTCATAGTTGCCTCTCTAATGCATCTATTTTACTCTTGTTGCAGTTAATGCTGATATCACAATGACATTTATTGGATATGACAACTTCTTGTACAGCCCAGATGACTGTGCAAATGATTAGCACTTATTGTGTCAAACATTTTCAGCATCTCTCTGATGGTCCTGCTGCCATGTCTTTAATCCCACTTTTGACTGTAGAGCTGTCAATTTAACTGGCTTGTCATTTTGTTGGATCTACTTGGGGTGGACCCAATCCCTTCTCTGCATTTCCTTTCAACAGTCTTTCATTTTACCTTCTTTCTTTTTGGTACCAAGGAGAGCAAGTGCACTGCTATCATTCCATACACACTCTTCACCAATGGCATCTTGATTCTCTCTGTATACTACTTTGCAATCCAGACTACCTCACATCTCTAATCCTCATATTGCAGTACATACTCAGATCTCTTACTTTGCACTTTATAGGTAGGAGTGGCTTGAAACATTCCTGAAAATATATTTTGTTTCATTTACATTCATACTATTTAGTAATGTTTCCTGCAGTACTCAAAAAATTCATTATACCACTGTGTAATATCTAGTTTGGCATCACCTTTTTCTGAATTCAAATTCTATTTGCTTTGATTTCTTCTTTTTTCCTTCACCTCAACTAAGGGAATATAGTATAGAACCTAATGCAATTTGAATTAGATTCAGCTAACTGTACATTCCTCCTTTTTGAGAGAAATAACAAAATCAATATATTTAATATTAAATCTATCCATGTCATATAAATAAGTGAAACAAATTGATCACGAACTAACACTGATACTATTGATGCACATACACACAAAGAGCAGTCATTTTCAAGCCAGAAATATGTGTGTCCCAAAAACTGTTATAGGAGGATACATTAAGTTATGGAATCTTCATGTATATATAGATCTAGCAGCTAAGCCCGGTTTCACCCGGTCTGTTTGGATGATGTGGCTGTGATCGTTTTCAGTTAGGCATAATCGATAACAGTGTTTCTCAACCTTATCATTTTGGGTCCCCTGTTTCGATTAGAGCCTGCAGCTGTATGAAAATTTCCTGACCCCGCCATGAGAAAACAACTTCAGGAGTTGTGAAGAATGAATTTGTACATAGTCTGTTTCTGAGAGCTATTCTATTGGACCTCTGTCTAATCATTAAAACATTGATTTAATTATGAACATAGAAAGAAATTATACATTAATCCCTATTTTTGTATGCAGTTGTATCCGTAAAAATTTTATTTGCCGAGATTGGTACTGGTCACTATGCTTCTAATTGTGAAGATATGGAATGAAATATAAAATTTCCGATATGTCTTCGAATAAAGCGAGATCACCTCAAAAGTGCACACGTGTAAAGAAATTAAAGCATGGACGTGTACATAAGGCTCACGCTAATGTCAAGAATTTAGACTATTCTTAATACTAGTCGGTATATATCCTGGATAGTCAGAATTAATGCGTTCAGAGCAAAGTAGAAACAGGTAACTATTCAGAACAGTGTTTGCCAGAAATGGTGTTCGAGACATATTAGTGCTTGACTATGCTAATAAATATCGTGATAATCACTTCTTTTGTAAATTCGGATAAAAATCTATGAAAAATTTTCCATCATCCTGAATGAAATGTAATTGCTGAAAGAATTGCTGCAAGTATTAAAAATGGATTTAAACGCATATTCAGAAAATAATTATCCTATTTTTACAATTTTGAAATTCATATTTCTGAGTTATCAAACAATCTCTGACACTGGAAAACTTCATGTTTCATCTGCTTTGATAGGCAGATATGTGTGATAACCAATAACAATGTTTTATGAAACTACAGTTCCAATATAATATTGATGCAGAAGAAATGACGAACCACAAGTTGGATAACATATCAAACAGTAAATAAAACAACTATGATTCTTAAAGGTAGCAGATGTATACTTGCACTTACATCTCAAATAAATACTGATACATAGAGTGACAGTGAACAAAATTCGGAATCAATTCCTGATACTTTGAATTATATTTCAACCTCCGTTAATAATGATTGGAGAAGTGACATAGTAATAAATATTACAAATGGGTTCGATAAGTTCTTGAATAACTAAAGGAATTAACCAAATCATTTTCAAGAGATGTTACGTCGTTGTTACGCAAATATTGGTAGTTGTGCATGCATTTTACATACGCTTTAAGACAATTTAAGCTTGATACAGTTGAATGTTTGTTTGGCTATTCAGTTGGATAAATTTTCTGAATGTAAAGATAGCATGCAACTACGGTTTTACTTGGATATACACAGTAACACACGATGCTTATATAAGTGTTTGGGCCTATGAGAAAGCTTCTATGTGGTAACTTGACCTTCCTGAAGTATCAGCCATCCAAATCTCTCTCATATCACACGCAAGTGGGTTTTAATATGGATGAGTATATCATATAGTGTAATCCTAGAAACGTTGTGTCTCACAAAAATCAAAACGAACAATCACAGTTGGAACGCCTATAGTGATAGGTCTGCTTGATCAGAGTTGATCTGGGACTAAACAACAACGACAGTGTTTATTTTTCTCCTTGACACAAGTCTACAAATTCGCAGGATTGATATATTTGAATCAACCTCAATATATTACAGTACTTATTTTCACCGAACCTACAATTGTATTAATTTTAAGTCTGTCCCGGCAGGATTTCAACACAAAATGTAAAGTATTTTAATTAAATAGTGTGATATTTTATTTAATACTCTGTTGTTTCTGCACATTGACCACTCATACTAAATAACACACTTAAGTTTGTACTTATTCATTTAATCTTCAATCTTTTTAAATAAATTCTCTTGAGCTCCTTTAGTTCTCTCATACGCAATATGAAATTATAGAGTACTAAATGAGAAATTCGTTTCAAAGCAATGTGCCTACAACTAAAACTCTTGAGTAGAGTAGAAGTAATACATTTCATATTTGATTCGAGCTAAATACATTTTTACACAGAGAATGTTTAATTAAAACTTTGAAATAGGAAGATGGCATCTTCTTAAAGAATAATAAACTTTTTATATAATACCAGTTACGTTAAACAAAGCATATTTAAGTTCATACTTGCTGGATTCTTGCCACTTTCTTTACATATTGTGTACAATGATAAATAATGCACACAATTATTTAGAATAACAAAAGAAAATTTATGAGATGTTAACTCATTCTGTTAGAAATATTGCTTAAATTTTACTTTGGGCAAGTGATAAGACTATCCAGATTACGCTTTTAGGCGTCCGAACTAATCCCTTGGGAATTTAGGAATTTGACTCATGTCTAATTTGAGCCAACGTAGGAGCTTCTACATTCGCTCGACCTATTAGAATTAACAACCAAATTTTCATCAAAATACAGCCAACAACATTCATTACATTGGATAATATATTCCTCTATATCCCTTTATTGGACGGGATAGTCCCAGCTGGAATATTTTTTAATCAAAAGTTTATTCGATCATGGTTAACCTGGGCTAGACAAACACAACACCTATATTAATAAACCAAATGGAGTAAATCTCAAGGTTCAAAGGAAGATATCATAATCACCTATCTTTGTTGTTGGTTTAATACCAGTTTAGTTCTTGTTTAGCATACCTTTAACCAAAGTCACTCCATTCATGGTCATTCCGTCTGTATATCACTAGAGCTACGCTGTACAATGTATCTTATATTTTTACGATGGTAACATGTGATCTGAAGTTATTTGTCAGCTATTTCTAACTGGCCGAACGACTCTGTAGAGGTATCCATGCGTCGTATCGCGGTATGTGTGTAATGTGTGATAGGGCACCTAAAATTATTTAGCTATTCAATGCAGTCGAAGAAATGGACTCAGAAAAGGATAGTTTGTTCCAATAGAATCGAACTTTTGGAGCCGAGAGATTTTGAATATTTATATTTTACGTTATCCACGTCACTCCGTTCCATAAGCTATAAAAATGTTCAGTGATTTTATTTCAAATCACAACATTTCTTTCCTAAGTTTTTATGTTGCATACAGCTCGAACAATGGTCAACTAATTTATCTTAGCTATCACATTATGGGTATTGATTATCTGAATACAACACTATTTAAATAATTGAGTTCTTTAAAATCCTGTCAAAATCAATGAAAATCCGAAATGATTAAATTACTATGCAACATTTTGATAAGGATCGGCACTACAAATGTATGGTCTCTTGCCAATTTCTTTTCATTTTATTGGATTTCTTGACAATTCCATAGAGAATGCTTTCTATTTGATATATTTCGTAGAAACTGTGAGCTATCCTTTCAGTCACATGAACGAAATATAAGTTATTGGATTGCATCAAATGTTAACACTGTTGAAGCTGTAGAGGATGAAATGTAACACAAAGATATGTATAAGCCGTGATATGTCACAATCTTTCAGGTGAAAGTTCTAATAGGTCTACTTTCAGTGTTCTCTGCATCACTTTTATTGATGAATCATGAAATGATTTAGAGCGGTTTCTCTCTAGCAAAGTGTTAGACATTATTTGAATGGCTTGTGATGTGTATCTTTTATCTTCATTTGTCGTATTTGAAACGATTTAGTAGCTAGATGACTTTTGCTTTCTTTTCACAAAATCTTTTTCAAGAAAATAGCAATCATGTGAACAAGAACAAAGAGAAAATATTGAAATTCATTAACAAGACTTCTTATACATTATCTCAATTGTCTGCACATGACCTAGATGGTTATAAGGAATAAAATCACTAAGGGTTGATCTGAATATTTCATAACTAATTAACATTATTAAGGATGGTCATATATATGATTTTATTAGTGGATGTTTTCATAATTCGAAATCGTATCGTTATACATGCGCATGTGTGTGTGTGTGTGCGTGTGTGTGTGTGTGTGTGTGTGTCATATGTGCATTTATATACATAATACTTACATACATACATACGTGCATACATACAGACAGACAGACATACAATCCAGATTATTAATTCACATTTATACTAATACTGATAGGTGCCCCTTGGTTTTGATAGTAAATTCCTCGGTGACAATCTGGAAAAGTAAAGTTTTGAGAGAAATAAATCTACCAGCTGACACACATTAAAAATACAATGCGTAAGCGGAACAGTAAAAATATGTGAGACTTTTTTCAAGTTCAGCATATGACATTGCTTTTTGTCGACTATATTCCAATGGAGCTTCGTATCTTTGTTAGGAGCTAGTTCCTTCCTTACAAGAAGACTTCAAGTATCTAAAAATAGGAAAGAACATGCATACATTCATACACACCTGCCTACCTACCTACCTGCCTACATATATATACACCTACCTACCTACCTGCCTGCCTGCCTACATACATACATACATACATACATACATACATACATACATACATACACGCACACACAACGCACACACACACAAAACACGCATACATATATACTTACCTATGTTTGTGTGGTGTGGTGTGTGTGTGTGCGTGTGTGTGTTTTGTTGGGTTTTTTTCTTCTTTTGTTCAGAGCATCGAAAAATCTGAAAATTAGTCTTTTAAAAGGGTCAAATGCAAATGAAGTTATAAATAAATAACATCCCATAATTTATCGAGAGAAATAAGCTTTGGGTGGCAAAATGAATAGAATCAACAGCTTAGGTGATTTATGAATGATTATTATGTATGGCTTCGTTTGTATTTTTGCTACACAACATATTTCTGCTACACAGACCTCACGGAAAGTCAACTTAAATATTATATTGTTTTTCCACATCAAGAATAATATCATTCCACTCATAGCTAAGGAATCCTGCTTTTGAAATATATTGTAAAGACTATATGGTAGAGACCTTCTACAGTTTCACTTCTGTATTTGATATAAACCATATCCAAGAGATTACTATGCACCGCAAGCACTGATGTTGCAGATGTCCGTTAAATGTTGTCTGCTTTTCGTATCTGTAAGCACACATGCCCGCTATACTTGAATGTTTGTACATTTTTGCGATATCCGATTATAACCAGTCTCTTTTGTAACTTCCCTATGTATCAACAGCTTTTCAAATCCTGTTGCTGGTTTCTTTGTCCAGAGTGCTGGACCGGGAGAGTATACAACCCAGATATACAAACTTAGCCACGACCTTTATCATAAATGACAGGTGAATAATATAGTCTTATATGTGCCGGGAGATACATCACAACTCTTTTGTCTTTTTTTTTTTTTTGTTTTTGGGATTTTTTTTGTTTTGTTTTGTTTTGTTTTTTCATGTTAACCGAAACTCATATGGTGTGGCGAAGTAGTTCGTTACTTTCTGCAAGTCGATTTCAGTGTGAGTAAGCAGATCACAATCATTTACAAATAACAAATATCTAATCAGAAAAATGGTGTTCTTTAATGGTACAAGAGTTTTCTTGTTATTCGATATCATATAAATATCAGTGTTGTTATCAGAAAACGCTATTTTTTCGCACGACATGGAAAAAGATTGCAAAGAAGCTGAGAGTATATAGAACACCATACTTTACATCTCACTCAGCAGAGATTGGCTCCAACAGTTTTCTGTTAAAGCAAATCTATGCCTTCATATTGCTATGCATAGATCGAATGATACTTACAATCTTTCCAGAGAAACTTAGAGACTATTCTCCAGAGAGCCTTCCTATTAACCGTATCAAATTTTTCTTCTATGGAAGTAACAATGAAAGCGACTGTATAAGAGTAAGTAGCAGTACCATAAGATTCTTTATTTTTAAATATATACCAAATAGTTTCCTTCTCGAGACAAATGAGACAGTTTCTATTTAATCCCTCGACCGCAACAACGACAACGATTCTAAGCGGGACACTCGAGTTAGAGATAAAATCTTCCTTAGAACACGCTATCGTTTTAAAAACAGAAAATGGGAGATTAAATTAACTAATCTTGTTATAGATATACGTTTCTCTCTCTCCTAACTGTAGGTGTATTCCTATCACCGTTGACCGAGTCAGGAAACTCCTGTTTCATCACCACGACGCTGAAGCCGATAACAAAAGGTGGAGTTTAAACTCAAAATGCAAAGTCCTAGAATAGATACAAAGCATCTCATCTGATGCTCTAATAATTCCACCCAACTACTGCCCAAGACTGGCATTTTGATTAGATTGAACTTGAAATGATGAAAGGAAAAGTTAACTTAGATTTG
>JARUKP010000403.1:0-11761 GCA_029874955.1 Octopus insularis | reverse complement strand
TCTGTTTCAATATAAATGTAAGCCGTTCATTTTCACATCTAAGTTGCGAGAAGGCTATTCGTACGACCTGGACATGTGGAAACCTAACGCTAACCCTAACCTTAACCCTAACCCTAACCCTAACAATGTCAAAAATGAAAATCGCCTGGAAAAAAACAAAACAAAACCCTCCCCTACCCCCCCGTGTGTGGGGGTGGGTGGGGTAAAAAAATTTTTTTTAGGGGGAATCACATCACCAGGACATATAGAACACATTGTTGAAAACGAAAATCGTCAAAATTAAAAAATAAAAAAGCTACAACCATTTTCCCTCAGTGCTTAATTCCAATGTTCACCAAAAAAGAAAGAATTAAAAAACAACTCGTAACAAAGTTTCTTACATGATATTGTAGAAACATGAACATTTTTTAATTGAATGAATGAAACACTTTTTTAAAACGGCAATGTTTCAGTATTATGTATTTTTTTTATTGAAGGTCGATGAAAAAAAAAAGTAACATTCAAATATAATTCTTCCTATTTTTGGTAATTTTTCAGATTAACACCCGCACGATTTTCACTAGAGTGTTAAGGGTTAGGGTTTTAGGGTTAGGGAATTCCGTCCCTAACCCTAACCGGAACCGTAACCGTTACCCTAAACTAACCCTAAAACCCTAACCCTGACCCTAAAACCCTAACCCTAACACCCTAGTGAAGATCGTGTGGGTGTTAATCTGAAAATTTACCCTATTTTGTTTACTTATTTTTATAAATGAATAATTAATACATATATTTAAGCTATAGTAATGTATATATGCATTAATTAGATGAACTTTGACATCATCATAAAACTCATTAACAAATATTTTCCGAATTGTTACAAATCCCATTATTTAGTTGCGGGTCTTTATTGTTTTGAGTTCAAATTCTATCTTGGTCAACTTCGTGTTTCATCCTCTCCTGGTCGATATAACCGACAGTTTCTTCTCAAATTCTTCACCTTATATCAGTGTTAGAAATTAGTCTTTTCTACATTTGTTTGCCTTTTGTGACTGACCATTCGAATTTATTTGTCTTCTAATTAATGTTGTTTTTGTATCCGCGACCCCACTTTACGGGCAGAGATAAAAAGTACACACACCACCCGTTTTAGGTATAACCCTAAACTTAACCTAACCCTAAACACCGGGTGTGCGTATTCTTTACCTACGCCACTTCACGTTCCGAGTTCAAATCCCACTGAGGGCAACTGCTAAAATACAGTACAAAGTAATCCCTTGTACCAAATTTGGGGTACTACTAAAGCAGCACGGTCCCGAGCGCGCGGTCGCGCAGTCGCGCGTCCACGCAAGCTAGTCGTGAGTGGTCGATCCTAGCCCTGACCCTGTCCCTAACCCTCATCTTAACCCTAACCCTAACCCTATCCCTAACCCGCGTGTGCAACTGAATACGTGTTTAGGGTTAGGGTTAGTGTTGGGATAGGGTTGGGATTGGGATCGACCACACACGACTGGCAGGCGCGGACGCGCGATGCGCGGCTGTGCGTTCGGGACCGTGCTGCTTTAGTAGTACCCAAATTTGGTTTAATGCTTTTGTTACAAAACAATTATCAGCAGGGTTTTGAATATTTTCCGTTGCTTGTAATACAGAAATACTTTCAACACGAAGTGGGTGGGGTATCCATGCAGAGTGATACTTCGAGGAACAGCCATTAGTGAAACTTCACCCACTTACTATTGATGGGTATCGCTGTTTAGAAGGATTGTTAGAATGTTGGATAATTTGTTTCGCGGTATTTACACCGGCTATTTACAGTTTGAGCCCAAATCCGACCAAGGTGAACTTCACCTTTCATCCATCCGATGAGTTTAAATTACGGTACCAGTCGAGTATTAGGGTCGATACTATCGACTAATCCCTTCCCCACAAAATCGCTGACCTAGTACCAAAAAGATAGACCATTAATGTAATATCGTTTTTGTTATTTCCGTGTCTAGTCCTGTAGACCCTTTATTAATGGGGTTACAGCTGTGTCTTCCCTGGTGGCAAATAAAAGAAATCATCTCACTCTATATAAAATTCTTTGTCTCTCTGTGTATTCTCTGTGCATTCTCAAATGGCTCCATCACATCAAGAGATCTATGTTTATAAAATCCTTTGTTTCTCTGTTCCCAATGAATTCTCAAACGGCTCAACCAAATCAAATCAAATTTTACATAGTAATACTATCAGACCTTGTAATTGTCAACATGTAATTTTCTTTTATCATTTGCTTTAAAATAATGCAACATTTGCACTGGTTCGGTATTGTGTGTCAAATGTCAAAGAATAAAAGTGAAAGAATAAGATCTATATTGTAAAGTGCTATATTGTTTCACTTTTATACCTTTAATTCTAACCATGTCGCTTTTTGTATATGACTGTGTATCTGTCATGTGAATGTGTGTGTGAGTGTATGAGTATGTATATGTCTTACAGTGTATGTGTCTTTCCGCATTAGGTGCATTATTAAACATACTACGTGTATGTGAGGGCTGGTCAGTATCAGTAAGAAATTTTATTTTCATTTCAATTAAAACAATGTAACATTTCCTAGAGATAATCTTTCTTTTGTCAACAGGACATTTTATACCACAACGACATCACATTCTGTATATGACTGTGTATCTGTCTATGAGTGTATGTATGTAAGTGTATGAGTGTATAATATGTCTCACAGTGTTTGTCTTTCTGTGTTAGGTATGTTATTGAATATACACACATCTACACATACATATAATATGTAACATCACTTTTATACTTTTACTTTAACTCTAGCCATGTCAACGACGTCACATTTTGTATATGACTGTGTATCTTTCTGTGAATGTATGTGTGTGAGTATGTCTTACAGTGTGTGTGTATCTTTCTGTGTTGGGTACATTATTAAACACGCTATATGTGGGGGCTGGTCAGTGTCAGTAAGAAATTTTATTTTCCTTTCAATTATTTTCATTTTTATTAAAACAATATAACATTTCTTAGAGATAATGTTTCTGTTGTCAACAGGACATTTTATACCACAACGACATCACATTTTGTATATGACTGTGTAACTGTCTGAGTGTATGTGTGTAGGTGTATGAGTCTCATAGTATGTGTGTCTTTCTGCGTTAAGTATGTTATTAAACACACACACACACACACACACACACACACACACACATCTACACATATACAAATGTAATGGTATACTATTAAACACACACACACATCTACATATATGTAACGACTGACATGCGTAAATGTATGTCTGTGTGTGTCTATCTTATTATATGTATATGAGGGCTGGCCAATGTCAATATGAGATTTTATTTTCATTTCCATTAAAACGATATAACATTTCATGGAGATAATCTTTCTATTTTATATGATGGTGGCAACATCACATTTTGTATATGACTGTATATCTGCCTGTGAGTGTTTGTGTGTGAGTGTATGAGTGTGTAGATGTCTCACAATGCATGTGCCTTTGTGTTAGGTATGGTATTAAACAGTGTCAATATGAAATTTTATTTTTATTTCCATTATTTTCATTTCAATTAAAACAATAGAACATTTCATTAAGATAATCTTTCTAATGTCAGCAGGACATTTTATACCACAAAGACAATGGCATCACATTTTGTATATAACTATGTATCTGTATATGACTGTATATCTGTCTGTGAGTGTTTGTGTGTAAGTGTATGAGTGTGTAGATGTCTCAGAGTGTGTGTCTTTCTGCGTTAAGTACATTATTAAACATACACACATCTACATATCTATATATATAAAAATGCCAACAAATTCAAAGACTACACGAACAAAACAGTTTCCTGCATGGACTTCAGTATCAAAGCATATTCTCCAATTACTCCCACCAACCATGCAGTAAGCCATTTTGCCTTATTTTTTCAAGTAATTTATTACTACATGCTCTCATGTGACTGCATAGGCTCACTTTGTTTCTTATTCTACAGCCACATAAGCAATCCAATGTCAACACTTTGCCTTCTGCAACATTTCAACAGTTCATTTTCCTATGGCTGTCTCCCATTGCAGTTCATTTTTGGAATGTACCCATTTACATACAATATCTCCATTACACCTCTATTCAGTTGACTGTCAACCATATGATGGGTCATGCCACCTCAAAGGCGAATATACCCACTGACAGCGTTTCAGTAGATTCAAAAATCACCCAACCCCCATTCCCAATATTCCACGACAGGTTAGGGCCTGGAGTCCTCCAAACGGATGTATTACATGTCGCCTAGTTGAATTAGATCACAAATATTTTGTCGTCAATGCTGCACTTTCCTGTATCACCTGTTTCAACATAGCTGTAATATATGTATACCATTTTCATCCCAATCAATGCCAGGTATCTCTGCTAGTCTCTCAATATATAAAATTCTTTGTCTGCCTCTCTGTCTGTTCCTCATGCATTCTCAAACAGCTCCACCAAATCAAATCAAATTTTACAACGTAATAGTATTACACCCTGTAAGTGTCAACATGTAACTTTTATTTTCATTTGGATGAAAACGACATAACCTTCTTTTGAAAATAATCTTTCTGTAGTCAACTATAGTAAAGGAAATTTCATACGATGACATCACGTTTTGTATATGTGTGTATGTGTCTGTCAATGTGTATGTGTGTGTGCGCATTCGTTAAGTACAACATAGTAAAGGACATTTCATATTGTGACGACGACACATTTTATGCATAACTATGTGTCTGTGAGTGTTTGTGCATTCTTTACATACGACATAGTAAAGGACATTTTATACCACCACAACACATTTTGTATATGAGTGTGTATGTGTCTGTGAGTGTGCGTTTGTGTGTTCATTATGTAAATATGTCAGTGTGTACCTGTCTTAGTATATGTATGTCTGTGTGTGTGAGTGTATGCATGATTGTCATTTACTGGCTATGTAAACTGACTATGGGAAAGAGCTATACTGGCTCCAATTAATGAAATACTTGATAAACCCAATCATGAACTTCAAAGTTAAGATACATTAGAAATAATTCTTCCATCAATTCACACAACACTCTATCAACATCAGGCTGTTCAATACCCTGTTGAATTTCTGAAAACACTTAAACCCACTTGAATGCCACCACATAACTTGACACTAAAGCTGGATGCTCCCATTATGTTGCTTAGGAATCTTGACCCACCTCGTCTGTATAATGGAACTCGCTTAATCGTTACTTCTATGAAGCCCCATGTCTTACAAGTAACAATCATAACAGGTAGTCACAAAGAGGAAATGTTTTTATTCCAAAAATTCCTATCATACCTACAGATGTTCCATTTGAATTTAAGAGGATTCAGTTTCCAGTCAAACTGAGTTTTGCTATTTCAGTCAACAAATCTCAGGGTCAATCCCTCAAGGTAGTTAGACTTGATCTCTCTTATACATGCTTCTCTCATGGCCAACTCTGTGTTGCTTGATCACGAGTTGGAATCAGCAACAATTTATTAATTTGGACACCAACAAAAAATTTACACAATGACTAGTGTTTACTCTGAGGTGCTTCAAGATTGACAGATTTTTCAGTTCTAAATTCTATTGGCCTTACAATGGGGATTTTTAAAAATCATAATATAGATATTTTAAAATAATTATGAGAAAAATATATCTTCATATTTATTGTTCACTGATCTGAATAAGAACAGCAGTAACCCGGGCAACGGCGGATCATTCAGCTAGTGTGTATAAACAGACAAAATATGTCTGTTTATAATAAACAAGCACACATCCATATCTACATAATGACACACATACACTCACACACACATGCACACACACACACACACACATACACGCACATACACACACGCACGCACATACACACACATGCACACGCATGTGCGCGCACACGTACACGCATACACACACACATACATACACACGAGTCAAATACACTCGGATTCATCTCCCTTACTTCCCTATCCTCCAGTATGTCTGCAACATCGTTTCTTTGAAGCTTTTTATCCTCCAGCAACTGCTCACCAAGATCTGCCTCTTCTTTTACTATGTATTGGTTCCCATAGTAATTAGCTGACGTCCGACTTTATCTTTTCTCTCCCAACATTGTCCCATGAGCTTACGGCTGTGTTGTTTGATGGTTTCTGTTAATAAGGCTATATTTCTATATAATATGCTATTCGGTAAATGTTGTTGCCAAGAAACATTCTTCACCCTCCTTAACATCTTGGTATGTGTTCCATTTACCAAGATGCCTGCTTTGTATTGCTTTTGCAAGTGTCCAGCAATCAGATCCATATATCAATTTGCTTTTTTACAGAAGCTACGAAAAACTGTATTTTGAGGTCATTAGATTTGTTGCCTATATTATGAACATCTTGTTCATTGCTAACTATACTAATTCAGTTCTTACTTCACCCTACCCCTTTGAGCTTTCTCTCCACAATCTCCGACATCTAAAGTCATTTGCACATTTCAATTTCCCACTCATTGATGATTTAATGGTGTTCTTTTGGTTGACAGGTAACAATAAACTCAGTCTTATCATCATTGACACGCAGTCCTATCTGTTTTGCAGCTTCCTCAAGTCGCTGAAGTAGTGGTTGAGCTTCCTTGATAGTATTAGAAGAGCTATACGATCAGCATAATCTGCATCGGTAATAATAGTTGCAGATTAACACCTGCTTTTTTCGAGGAGCTGTTAGGAAACCTGTTTCTTCTGAGTTTGCTGTTGCATATCTTAATGAGTAGTCTAGAAACGTACAAGAGTGTCGCTTCGAGGTAGTCCTGCTATGATCTTAAAGAAATCTGTATTACCATACAGTGAAAAAACCTGAGCGATGGTATATCATTATAGAGAATATTGATAGCGTGTATGATAGTGTCAGGGATACCATATACCTAGACAATCTGCATCAGTTTGATTCAGTGAATGAGTTGAATGCTTCACTACATACCTACACATATCTAGAAACACGCGTATATGTGTGTGTGTGTGTGTATGTATGTGTGTGTGTGTGCGTGTGTGTGTGTGTGTGTGTGTGTGTGTGTGTGTGTGTGTGTGAGCATACATACGTACACACTCAATGTATATAATAGTTGTTGTTTTGGGTGAGCCTTAGGTTAATCCTGACTAGTAGACCAATATCGTTCCGGCTGTGGCCATTCTTTCTTTGTATAGCAGGATTTTCATTCAGCCAAAATGTCTTCCCTTTTTAAGACAGTGGGGTGTGTTGTTTGAGAGAGATTTACCTGCTTATTTCTAACTTCAGCGGATCTATGATAAAAGGGACTGTATTCTGGTATTAGTCTTCCGTATCTAAATTGGTAAGATATGATCTGAGGGAGATTTGACTGCTATTTATAGCAAGTTGACCTACTCCTTTAGTTGTTATTTAGCCCTAGGTTATACTCGCTTGAGTATAAAATACATTCCAGCTGCTACTACTATGTCTTTTGGAAGTTATGAACTGCATACTCCAATCAGTACTCCTCTCGCGGCAGGGAAAATAAAGCGAAGTGGTTCCAATCGTCTAATAATGCGTCAATGTAATTGTAATAGTTCTATGACAGAAGCATACTTCATTTACTAATCTCTGAATTTATTTAACATGATGATTCTTACTGTCCTCTTTAATTCTGAATTTTATTAGTGTTGCAGAGTAATTATATCATAATGTCACCACGATCGTTTTGACGAAACTTCAAATCTATCAACACATATACAATTAACTCCAAGTGAATAAGCTTATTCAATCACACTCCTAAGTTTTATTGTTAATAAATATTCTCTAATATGTTTATTAATAATGAACAATAATAATGATCAAATATGTTTGACTTTGAACAATTGATTAAAATTGTAGTTATGATTAAAATGTTGAATAATCAGTAGAAAGAATAATTTTGCACCAATGTTTAATGATAATATAGTGATGTTGATTAAGTGACATCCTATGATTTAATAAGCATGAGAGAAAGAGGGGTCACCATCTTGAACGTAATGACAAGAAAATAAGAAATTGCGAGGCGTTTGTAATAAGTTATAACATATTTATTGCCGGAGGTAATGCGTTAACATGTAAGGTTAATTGATGGAAAACTTGTAACATCACATGAACATATTCTTTTGCAACTACATATCTCCAAGCAAATGAGGCGAACATACGCGCGTGTGGATGTGTATGCGAGTGAACTGGCTCAATGCTTTTCGAAGAATCAATAGGCAATGAATGGCGCGAATTTAGAAATGTGTTCCTTTATATAAAGGATGAACCAGAAGTTAACCGGAAGCTTCTAGAATGTTCGAGAACTTTCTAGAAGGTCGAGGGAGATTACTCTCGTTAATCCCTTTTTCATTTTGCTTTCCTGCTTGACCACCAAGGTTCATTACATAACTCCCTCCTCAGACGAGCAGTCGATAAGCAAAATCATTGTAGCGATCCAGGGCAGATACGAAGCAAAACGAGGCGAACATACGCGCGTGTATGCAAGTGGACCGACTCAATGCATGTCGAAGAATCAACAGGCAATGAGTGGCGTGAATTTAGAAATGTATTCCTTTATATAAGGCATGAACCGAAAGTCCCTGACTTCCACGTCAACAGGAAGCTTCTAGAATGTTCAAGAACTTTCTAGAAGGTCGAGGGAGATTACTTTCATTAAATCCCTTTCTCGTTTTGCTTTCTTCCTTGACCACCAGGATTCACTAGAATAACACTAAATGATTTTTATATATATAATGTATACTTCGTTGTATGTTAGATGTATGAATTAAGTAATGATGAGATAGCCAAAACATGAGAACTAGATTACCCCATTGGACAAAGCTTCTGGTTACAACAAAAATAATCTCTTACAGAGAAAGATGAAGGAAGAGAACTATCTTATTCGGACTTTTAGGCACGAAAATTAAACTTTCCTTTGTCTTTCAAAGATGATGGGCTGGAAAAAATGTTAGTAGGTGTCATAGCAGAGTTTAAGGATAGAGCCAGGATAAACTCTGGTCCACAGTACCAAATATAGTAATATTAATCGATAGTAGCAGTTACCTCTGATCACTAGCGTAGCTAGAGTGTGTGCCGCCAGGGGCGGCCCGTCCGTTTGCCGCCCCCGGATCTACAAAAATCACATATTGCCAACACTGAATCTCGTGGGGTATTTAACTTTTTCCAGAAACTTTTTTTTAAAAAAAGGTACTGATGTTTACAGTTTGATCATTTTTACCCAGTTTGATTTGGAAGCTATAATTTTGTGCGCGACAACACGTGTTGTCAAGTGGAAACAAATAAAATACTGACGGAATTCTACTTTATGCACGATATATAAGTCCTCATAACTTTTTTATTTTTCAGATTTTTTAGAAAATTTTTGCGAATTTGTATTCTACACACGGGAATTCATACGATTATGCAAAAGCCAAAAGAAAAACTCTTGTGCGTGATTTAAGGTCTCTTTAGCTATTGCTCTTAGCACATCACACGACCACCTTATACCCCATGTCTTTTAGCATTTAATAAGCGAAAAATGAACACGTAGGTAAGTAGCTTCGTAACAACTTGGCTTGTTATGGAAACAGGCATCTATATGTCAGTGGCTTTCTCTCTGATGTATCTGTCTATCCTGGTGCCTTGGTCTATCTAACTGTCTCTCACATTATATACCCATGCAGATCATTTTATTTTTCTTACACGCTAACTACTTGATCTATTCCTTCAATCTGAATGCATCACTCAAAATATTGCCTGGATTTACCTGAGATAGTACTTAAGAGGCTATAACTTCACGGAAATACAGACAAACTTCCATACCCTCCAGAATAAGATGAACTGTGAATTTTATTGTTTTTATTCTTCTATCTACTGTTTTATTCTTCTATAATAATAAATTCCAAAACGAGTTTCTGTGTGTCAGTATGTCACACTTTGACCCCTCTCTCACTAATCAATGACACTTCTTCTACTCCTCTTGCTGAGATGAGAGTAATAGTAGGCATAGAGACGGTGATGGCGGTGCTGAAGACAAACAGAGAAAGAAAATTAGAGGGATAGAAAGAGAAATAAAGAAATTTAGGGAGAGTTGATGATGTTTTATTAAAAATAGTAGTAGGGGAAGAGATTAAGTCGATTACATCGACCCTAGTACGTAACTGGTACTAATTTTATCGACCCCGAAAGGGTGAATGCAAAGTCGACCTCGGCAGAATTCAAACTCAAAACCTAACGGCAGACGAAATACTGCTAGCGATTCTGCCAGGTCGCCGCCTTGTTGTAATATAATAAATGTGAATGTCAGTGTGTCAGTGTGTAACACTTTTTCAACTTTACTCCTAGAGGCCGTAACCCATCATATCATACCATTATGGAATCAGGCTGACTCTCTGAGTAAATTAAAAACATTCCGGGCCGAATCCGGACCCACAATCCTAAAATTTTGGATTCCTATGTTTTCATTACAGCGATTGTTTACGGCAATTTTTTTACATGATTTTTTTTTTGGCGACGAATATGATCATCATTGCAATTGCAACAAATTCTCTAAAATAAGTCATATATATATTCAATGCACGGTGATCGCATATAAGCTTAAAGCTTATAAAATATTATTATTATTATTTTTACAGAATTGTAAAATCGACACCGCTTACCAAAACAAAAGTCATCACAGATAACATCAATATATATATATATATAATGTATGTATAAAAATGTATAGATAAATTATAATATCATAATATGTTAAAATAGACATGTTTATAAGCATTCGCGTCTATCTGTCTGCGTGTCTGTATATGTGTATATAACGTAAGTACAACCTAAGCTCACCTCGCTGAAAGCCAGAAAACTACTATTCTCATATGTTGGGTCACTTCAGATGCATGCACACTTTTCCATATCTTATGGTGGAATCTACTGATTCGGCTCTAGGATCTTTACTGATGATTTAAATAGATTCGTACTTTTAACTATTGGCCAACACTTACTAATTTTAAACCAAGATCTATTTTGATTATTAAAATTCCATTTACTAACTATACTGAATAACAATTTCTGTTGACCTATATATGATATTTCTTGACTAATTTAGAGGCGCTGAACTCAATACTTACATTGTATTTTCTTCTTTTTTACTACCATGTCAGTATTTTGGTTCTGCAGCATATCCTGCATTATTTAATTAGCGCCGTAAAAATACATTTCAGAAAAAAAATATATTTATGTTTCCAAAGCAAAAGATATTTACACATATGATCTTCCTTAGTGAAAATCGCCAATAGCTTAAAATGCTAAAAATGTTGCCGTCAACGAGAGGTTATAAAATTCAAAAAACCTTGCACTTAATCATTAAAGTGTGTGTAGTTCGATCAAATATTTTTCGCATTTATCCGTACCATCACACATGAGGGTATATCTTATGACGAACTGTACTGTTGAGGGGTAGTTTTCTTCAGAAATATTCGCATAAAATTGTTAGAATCATTAGTCTTTAAACTTTTGACAAAATAATTCATCACTCTTAAGCTCAAATTATTTCTGCTTGCAGTTCCTTTCGTCTTTTTTTTCAACATCGGTATTAAAAGAATTTTCAAGAAGATTAGAACCAACTTTTCTGGTTTTGAAATCGTTAAATCTGGTTTTAGTTATTTTTTTTAAAACTCATTTATTTCTACAGCGTTGTTGTTGGCATTCCGTCGCTTACGACGTCGAGGGTTCTAGTTGATCCGATCAACGGAACAGCCTGCTCGTGAAATTAAC
>JARUKP010000402.1:0-11774 GCA_029874955.1 Octopus insularis | reverse complement strand
GTGTGTGTGTGTGTGTGTGTGTGTGTATATAAATATATATATATATATATATATATATATATATATATATACGTATAACTGGGAAGTGGCCATGCTCAATTTTCAATGAAGAGTGGATAGGAACTCTATACTGTTAATTAAATGCACACAATGGACAGCCAAAAACACAGCAGGATGAAAAATTGCCAGAAAAGAATGACAAATGTGGACACAAATGGTGATGACAGATCTCAGGAAGCTGAGTCTAATAAAGGAAATAGTAAAGGACTGCAACAAGTGAAGAGATATGTTGATACTGACTTGTCCAATCCATGCCATCATGAAAAAGCAGGTATAAAATTGATAAAATGATGATCTCACACACACTAATATATCACTCATTTAATGTTTTCCATGCTGGCATGGACTGGACAGAGTCTTGTTTGAAGAAGCATTTAATGGCTAAATATCCTGTTACCAACACTTGGTTTTCAAGAATAGGATTTTTAAAATTCCCGAGATTTTTAAAAACACAGAGAAACAAGACACAATGTCAACAAGGAATGTAAGTATCATCACTGTTTTACTGACAGTGACAAGCAAACCACCAAATGTCAACATTTATGCATACATGCACAAGCGCGCAACAGGCTTCTAATAGTTTCTATCTACCAATTCCATTCATAGGGCATTGATCAGCTTTGTGATCAAGGCTATAACTAGAAATAATTTGTCCAAAGTGTTATGCAGTAAAAGTGAAGCCACATGGTTGCAAAGTGAGTTTCTTAACAATACAGCCATGCACACATACATGAGAGTGAGTTTATGTATTTTATACCAAATAGAAATATATCTATAAATCAATGCTAAGAAATATAATCTAATCTTTTAATTCGTATAAAATTAAACTTCAGGGGGAAAAAAGTACTGGCTAAATGTAATGCAATGGCATTAAAGGCTTTAACTGATGCTAAACTTCTATAATTAATTCAATAAAATATGAACATGAAAACGATAGTTCTTATAAAATACTTCAGCTTTTCCACAAATACAACCACTACAATGAGGGGTAACTCTAAATAATCAGTCATAAATTAATAAAGATACCAATCCTATAGTTGTGCCACATCTAACAATGAAGTCAGCAACCAATCCTAAATTATTAACATGCCTAGAAACTACATGCACCAACAAACCACTTCAATATATTTCAACAGGAATTGTATAAAATAAGCAATTATTAGTAAAATTAAAGTGAAAACAGAGAGAGATTAGTTTTATAAGTCAACTGTAATAGGTAGGAATTTCTGTTCAGAAGAAGGCCATTAATATAAAGATTAAAATCAAAATACCAAATAAGTGAAGACTGAAATCAAATTGACAACAATACTTAACATACCAACAACTACAAGCATTTGATATACTACTTAATCGTTAGTTTATTCTTCGATCACTTTAATTTTTCTAAAACTTATTAGTACACAGTCTGAGGCAGATTGATAACAAGAGGATTAAAAACAAAGCTTAAATATACTAAAATGCAATATAAAAAATGGCTCATCTACAAAAAGGCACTGAGGATCTGAGTCACAAAAGGGATGTAGCAAAGACTAATATTTAATCTGAAAATGGTTCAGGAAAAGTATGTAATGCAGTTTTTTTTTTTTGTTGTTTTTTTTTGTACTTTGAAATAAATGCTTGTTTGATTTCATTAAATGTTATTAGACAGTTGGATATCATTAACAGATATGGTAAAATTCTTCAATGTGAATATCAGAAATAGATAATTATATTAGCAAGGAATAAAATACAGGATTTAAAGAATAGAAAAGAAAGAAGGATTTTGTCATCTGTATGTGAATGAGTGAAATTAGTGCTGAAAAACAGAATATAATTTGTATACAGAGTTACACAGATGATAGATTATTTAGGATCTGGCAGCCAACATGCATCTCTCATTTTTACAATAAAATCTTGAACTGTTTAACAGCAAATCCAGTTAATACTCCTCAATGCAGTGATTTCTCAACATCAAATCTCTTCTGCATCAACATAGCAAGGTGTAAATTATGTAAATATATAACCTAAACCACAAAGCTTTTAATTCCCAACCATGCAATATTTTTCTCATATTTAACAAAGATTCTACTCTTCAAAAAATAGCACTATCAACTTTTATACTCTACAAGGTCTTCTTCCTAAGGCACTGAAATGGAAAACCATATTCAAAAGAAGTTTTATTTTTCTGACAGCTTTATGGCAAAACTTAATTTGATGTAGGGGAGGAGCTATTTTATCAATATGTTCAGTCAGACAAACAATAAAAAATAGAATCAATATATGCAAGGACTAATAGCTTTGATCTTCAGTTTTAGAGAGACATATGTCATCAATAATTTCAAAGACAAGTCACATATTTACAAAAGATTTATGAAGGAAAACAAACCAACTACATCACAAGAAAGAAAAATTTAAAAGGTGATAAAAAAAATAAACACCATATCAAAAATCTTTTATAAACCGTTTGGAGTTGGCCTCAGAGAATATTCTTTGATTCCTCTAAAGAGCTATAATATTTTTCCATATGATAATTGTAAAAGCAACCACTATGAGATATTAATACCAAGATGTCTGTCTAAAACTGACTTGAAAATGTAAGGTAAAAATCTCAAAATTACAGACTAAAGCAATATTTAAATTGCATCAAACAACATAAAATAAAATGCAAACATCAAATTAAAATATTTTTTTCTTAATTACACAGCATAGAATATTTCAGCTAAAGAAATATCAGTTACAAACTTTTTAAAAAACATTAAGTGTGTTGTCTTCATGAAGTATCTTGTCTGCCACTATTTAATTAGCTAACTTTGCACTGGGATAGATTTTACATATCAATTCAGAAGTTTACTGTCTGTAGATAGTTCTGAAACTCAGCCTAAGCAAAATTACTGTAAAACTTTGTTGTACATAGTATGTTATGCATCACAATTTTATTATCTCCATGTGTAATAAAAAGCACAAAGCTAAATAATGCAATAAAGCAGAATCTGAAAGCTATATTTATATAAAATATAAATAGTAGAGTTTTCTATGCTCAAAACTGACTACTTTCCATTATTTAACTGACATCATCTTCATTATATGAAGCAATTATTTGAACAGAAGCATTTATTACTACTACTACTACTACTACTACTACTACTACTACTACTACTACTACTACTAAGACTGGGATAAAATATCTGACACTAGGGTAAAATATATGAAGCCCAGTATAACCATCATAACCACCCATCTGATAAGGGTACACCAAGCACATACATCACAACATGATGATCTCATCAAGATAAACAGTGCACGACCTAGCGGGTGGGGTCCAGTTAGAATTTGTTTAGGTCGAATAGCTCATCCCACTCAAAAGGTCCCTGAATAAGGGTCATTTAAAGCTGTTGAATGAAACTCCCATGTTTCCAGAGAGGAATTATTCAAATCCCAAAGAATTCCTCTCAACACATGGCTATGATGCTCCCCCAACTACTACTGCTTATGATCATAGATGCACATATCATCAG
The DNA here is from genome assembly GCA_029874955.1 of Octopus insularis. Taxonomy (NCBI): domain Eukaryota; kingdom Metazoa; phylum Mollusca; class Cephalopoda; order Octopoda; family Octopodidae; genus Octopus; species Octopus insularis. Next base: position 8,220 of record JARUKP010000402.1, on the reverse strand, counting down.
CCATCAAGGGACATGCTCAACTGGTTAAGGTCAAACAAGTGACAAGCAATCTGTGGTACTGAGCAGAATATTTGTTGCAGCCCAACTTTTATAGTGTGACAAAACATGTACATGATAACACTTCCAATCAGTTAAGATCAGAAGCAATGTGAGCCAGTGTCTGGTGCTACATATTATAATTATCATTATTCTTAACTAACTGACAATAAAAATAATCCATAAATTTAAATAAAGTTGTTGTTACTAATACTACTATTACTACTACTACTACTACTACTACTAATAATAATAATAATAATAATAATAATAATAATAAGGGTTTCAAATTTTGGCACAAGGCTTGCAAGATCAAGGAAGGGGTAAGTTGATTACATCCCCCCCCCCCACGGGGGTTCGGGGGGGGGTTGTTTGGGTGGGGGGGTTAGGGGGAGAGGCGGGGTTGTGCTCAGCAAGGCTTGCAAGATCAAGGAAGGGGTAAGTTGATTACATCCCCCCCCCCTCTGGTGTTCAAGTGGTACTTATTTTACTGACCTCAAAAGGGTGAAAGGCAATGTTGATCTCAGCAGAATTTGAACTCAGAACATAAAGACAAACGAAATGCCACTAAGCATTTTGCTCAATGGGCTAACAATTCTGCCAGCTTGCCAGCTCTATTACCACTACTATTATTATTACAACTACTAACAATTATAATGGTTTCTAATTTAGGAATTTGGGGGCAGGGATCCCTGACAAATTGTACTTTATGTAAACTCAGAACATATCAGGACATAACTAAATCTGCAAAATCACTTGACAGCAGCAACATATTTCTAAATGGTGGTCATTATTGTAAAGAATAATTACTTGCAAGTTTCATGGAACTAGAACAAAGCAAATAAAATATGTTTGCAGACCATAACATGGAACAGCTTAGTGACTTAACTTTAGTGCAGTAGTAATTGTTGACATCTTCGTTGTAATCATTCTTGATCAGTTTGGACATTTAGTTTGCTAAATTACAATTTTTTTTTTTACTTCCTACAAAATAAAATATTATTACATGCAGTCAAACAAGCTCTCGGATAAATCAGTATTCAGTCACTTCAATAGTATATATTCAATCCTTCTGTGATTTAAGAACATATAAGAGAAGCAAATGGTTTGGAAAGCATAAATGAATATATCTTAAATATGAGATTCAATCAATAACAAAATCCTTTCAAAAACCACAGCAGATCACTGCAAATATAGACACTGTGTTGTTAAAATTGGTTTACAATTTAGAGAAGTTAGCTTATAAAATCAGATTTCCTAAAGTACAAAAGTGTGAGCATACGTGTAAACAAATACATATATTTTATAGGCATGCACATTCACTCACACATGTTACTTTCCAATATTATTTTATAGCTTCTCTAAAACTTGGCAATTGTACTTAATATTCTATTATACTGTTTGCTCTCTACTTCTGGAAACTACCAGAATAGTTTGGCTCTATTCCCATATCCTGTACTGCCAAGAATACACAAACACACCTACATACATACACATATATACAATATGTGTGTACACGAAAGGTTGTATTGCAAGATGACTTTCATAATCTCTATAAAAGTAAGTTAGTAAAGTGCTTGTTGCACCATTAAAGTATATTTATCAATCAAAGGTTATGATGAAACTGTCAATGAAATCAGATATATTTTACAGCAATTGCAGCACACAAAGTACTGATGTCTTTGACCAATTTACTATTACAGTTAGTTTTTAAATCAACTTGCACCCAGCAGCATTTTGTGTAGAACACATACAAACGTGCACGTGCACATGCACACACACACACACACATACGATGTACATACCACTAATTTTGAAGAATAGGTGCATTAAAGCCAAGTGAAAGGTAATAAAATATCCCAGTTTCAATTCACACAGTTCTTGTCATAAACAATACTATCCCATTATTGGTTGTTGTATTATATAACTGGCTAAATGAAAAGAATATGAAAAGAAAAGAAAACCTAGATTTGTGTATGGTATAAAATGGTAATTTTTATGATTTTCTTTCATATTACCAATTTATTCTTTTTAAATTTAGTATCAAATTGAGCCAGCAATATATAGATATTGCACTTTATATCTGAAAACTTTAAATAAAATCATAATTTTCTTACATAATGTTGTTATAATGTTGGTCAGATCCAAATAAGACCAGAGCTCTCCTCCTATGGTACAGAGTACTCAAACATTTGGTAATGCAATAGATACTAACAATTATGCCAGTATAAGTGTATTATATTTCATTAGTCTTATATAAGATTAAAGAGCTGCTTAACCTTCATACAATACAACTTTGGAATTATAAAAACAATAGGGGTTCTTACTAACAATTTGTTAGTTAAACTGGAACAAAATTGAAATTAATGAGCAAAGAAGACCCAAATATTTCCAGAAAATTATGGCACCTAAAATTTAAAACAATAGATATTTGAAGGAAAAGGTAGTCACTTTATTCCCAGGTTCACTGACATTCAAAGGAGATTCCTCTCTGACCTAAAATGTCTGAGTATTTCTAATATAGGTTGTATATCATGGTAGAATTTTACTTTTCTAGCAAGTAATCCCCCAGAAAGGTAATATTCAATTGAAATTAATTAAAAGTTTGGTGGAAATGAAAACGAAATAGGACAAACAAGCAAAAGGTTGAATATAAAAATAAGATTATATCTATAGCAAAAATTATTTGTACCAACTATAATTGACTAATAATGGTTTGTAATATTGACACAAAGCCTCAGATTCAGGGAGCAAGTATAGGAGATTCAACTGCATCCTCTCCCTAACTTGACTGGTGCTTATTTTATCAATCCTGCAAAAATTAAAGGCAAAATTAACCAAACAATATTTGAACTTATAACATACAGATATGACTAAATACTACATAGTATTTTGCTTACTTCTCTACTTATTCTGCTAATTCAGAGCTCTTTATAGTTACGTAAAAGTGCTATGATCACTACAGAATTGGAAACAGACCAAATATTTTACACAAAAAGTTTACTTCCATGCAGCAGCTGAATTAAAGAGAGTAAGGTGCAGGAATGTTTATCTGTTAGATCTGGGAGATTCTATCACCAAACTTTGACACTGAAAGTTACAGATTCCTGAACTGGACATTAGTGCTTAGTGCCAAACATTCCACCCCATCATCTGCACATAAAGGCTTATACTACAACTGACTAGATTTCAAAATATCAAAGCTTGTCAATATCCTCCTTTAAAATAAGAGATCCTCTTCAATAAAAGATATACAAGGTATAAATACTAATACATTGAAGAAGCACCTAGATATTCTATTGTGAAAGTTCCCATAGACAGTACACTAGTATGCTCACAGCCCAATTACTAAAACCAGTAACATAAAATATAATCAGACCAGTGTTATGTCAATATACAGCTTGTTTCCGAAAACAAAAATATATTAAAATTATTAAAATATTTATAATGACAATAACAATGACTAAGATGATGACAACAAATCTGTTGTCGGCACTAATCTCTTGGAGACTTTTTGTTGCTATTATTAAATAAGTCATTAATAATACTTCAAATGTTTTTCTCCGATTAAAATTTTACATTTCATATTTATATTTTAATGTGGTTCCTAAGTATTTCTGAAAATACAGATAAGCAAAAACTAAAATATCAGAATATTTCAAAGGAAAAATTCAAAATGAAATCAAGAGACACAGCCAGCATGGCTACAGCCAGCATGGCTACAGCCAGCATGGCTACAGCCAGCATGGCTACAGCCAGCATGGCTACAGCCATGGGGCTGAAACATGTAAAAGAATAAAAGAATAATAAAAAAGGTATAGTTTATTGAGGAAGAAATGGCTAAACCCTTTACCAGTCCCATGCATTTTCATAAATTTGTTTTAAATATCCATGCTTGTTTACAGAATTTTAGTTAGCTCTTGTTTCATATGTTCTGAGTAAAATAAAGCTTTCCTTTCTCAAGTCACAAGTTATCCCAGTGATTGGGGGGGGGGATGAGATTGTGTGACATATATGATGCATGGACACCAGAGAAAAGGTCATGCTAAAAAGAGTAATATGTGACTTGAAGACACATTTGAAAAAAAAGCAATGTTTAATTGTAATAGAGCTAAAGTAAAAATAATAGTAAGTAACTGATGCAATGAGAGAAATTACACAACTGATGATAAAGAACGGAAGGAATTCATTGAAGAGATTAAATAATTTAAGCAGATAAAGTAGGATTACGAGTTAAGTAAGCGAAGGGCATAGATATAATGGATGTAGCATGAATAAAAAAAAAACTAAACTTGAACAAAACAACTGAACACACACACATTACATTCACCTTTGAAATCCTTTTACATCTTATACTTGTTAATGGCATTGAATTTTAGATGTGTCAATAGCACAGATTTAATCTGAATCAACTGATTAGATGACTGTGCTGTAGACAATAGCAACACAAGTAGACAAGTGATTGTGATAACTGACTGATAAATAGCAGCTATAATAAACAATACATTTTCATAAACAGCAATAAAATTAAATAAATGTTAAAACGTTGTATGGTTAAGCCTCAAGGAGTTGTATAAGTTTACATGGATGTGCTATATAAACAATTATGCAACATAATCATCTTAAAAGAAATAATAGGAAAAATATACAACTGAACTTTCAAATTAAAAAGTCTATTCTTTAAAAATAAAAACAAAAGCCTGTTATAATTTCAGTAATACTTCACTAAAATAATCGCCTTTATTATTAATTAAAGCAGTGTATTCAGCACATCATTGACTAATTGTTTTTGTTGTACATAGTTACACTCCTTTACATCCCGATTTCAAATTCCATTGCAGTCAACACTACTGTGGTTAATTAAAAGAAGTAGCGTTCATATACATTTAGGTCAAAAATCCATTGTATACAATTGTAGAAGCATTAAATTAAATAAGCTGTTTATTTTGTTTAGGCATGTAGCTGCAAGTATACATTATTAACAAGGCCCAAGAAGGCTGGAATGCATCTGACATTCTCACTAGCCGTTGCCAGGATGATTTTTCATTTCTTTCTTATATATACTAAACCTGATAAAAAAAGAATCAGGACTGGTGCTACATAAAAAAAAAAAAATTACAAAACATATCAATATAGCATTTAATCTCCTTCAAAGTAGTCCCCTTCTGAAACCACACACTTTATCCAGTGGTGTTTCCATTGATGGAAGTATTCCTGGAACTCTTTGTTTGGGATAGTGAGTAGCAATAATACAGTGAACAGGGCCACAAGGACAGGATTGGGGTATGGAAGGTAAGAAGAGGGCATGAAAGAAGAAATGTGAGAAAGAGAAGAGATGTGGTTTGGTTTGTTGGGGTAGGGTGTGTGAAAAGTTTTATTGTTACGTGTGGGTGGAACACATAGTGCTTCTAGAACTCAGTTTCGCTGACGTAGGCAGATCTTTTCATAAACCTCATACTGCCAGACATCTTAATCCATTGTCATTTCCTCCATAAGGACCAACATCCCGAGATCCTGAGAACCCAACATATATATTAAGTATGATATACATTAAGTATGGTGGCTATTTAGTATGATAGCTATTTAGGTTGATTTTAATTGAATGTGTCCTCCTTTATAATTTGTAGTTTGTTCTGGGTTAGAAATTATCATTATGGTGGACTGGCAGAATCATTAGAGCATCGCAGTATTTAGTTACAGTCCTTTATATTCTGAGTCCAAATCCCACTTAGGTCAACTTCGATTTTTATCTTCCAAGGTCAATAAAATTAAGTACCACACAAGTACTTAATCGACATAATTATCAACTGTTACCTCCTTCCAAATTCCTGGCCTCTTTTAGTAATAATTATTATCATTGCTAAAGCCTGAATCATGATCACTGTAATTACTCTGTAGGTTTGTTAATATTTCATGTCAACTTCACTCATTAAAACAATTTATTTTTCCGTTAATGTGCTCAATCTTGATACAGATCTAACAGTGGTGTGGCGCCTTGTTCATCTAATTCCTTCAGCACCTGTTAGTACCACACTTTTTTTGCAATGTAAAAAATACTCATGCAAAAAAATATTTTAATATAGCATCATTTAGTTTTACTAACAAGAAAGTGTGGGAAAGGCAAGAAAAAAATTCAAAACAGGAAAGCATTAGAGCACCTCCTTTTCAATAATGGAGATGAAGATGCATGCAGCTTCTGTTTCACAGCAACAGTCTGGTATAGTTACTGCAACATAACTGCCATTAACATCATTTGTGTCAAAGATGCAGAAGAGAGTGAGAATGATGACAGCTAAAAACAAAAAAAAAAGTAGAACTTTGACATCTTCAACACCTCCACTACCACCAAGCACACCACAGTACCATAACTATTGCAGTGACCAGCAATAGCAACAGTGGATATCAAGAGCAGCAATAATAATGCTAGTGTTGACAACATGAATGTCAATAGCAACAGAATCCTTAAAAGAAGATCATTTGTGAGTATAACAGAGTTCTTACTCAGGTAAGCAAAGGACTAAATGTCAGAAGTATGGGAGGTATATGGGTGGTGGGGAGAAGTGGAGCTATTTAAAGAGGACACAAGTGTTTTGTTAAGAAACTCCAAATGATGCAGCATTCACGGTACCTCAGTTGGTATGGGACACTGTATGACACAAAAGAAAAGGAAGATACTGAAATATTGTGTGGCTCATCTGGTATAGTGAAGAGGAAGTGAATTCTAGCACAATGTATATGTTAGATGAATTCACCTTTTTTCTGCCATTCATGGGATAGGTGAATGCCAAAGGTCATACTACCGATGATCAGAGTTGAACCTGGAGTAGCTAGTAATTATAGTAGAGGAGTATGACATGATCTGCACCTCATACACCTACAAGACAAACTGGTCAAGGATAATCCTGCAAGCACTGATATTAACAACAACTGGCATGGAACTGACCCTTTTGCTTTAAAACTGGGAATTTGGTTTGCATTTATAGTGAAGAAAACAAAGCTCAAATGCTACAACTGTAGGAGCATGAACCACCTGAGTGCTTTTAACCCAGTTGCAAAGAAAAAAAATTGCCTTTTCCTGAGCTGTCAGCATTCATCAGACAAAAACAGAAGCCAAAATAACAGAAGCAGCAATCAGCAATGGTAAAAACACCAGCTAAACTACTAAGTTACAGGGACATAAACACACGAACACTGGTTGTCAAGCAGTGGTGGGGAGACAAACACACACACACAGATATATATGTGTGTGTGTGTGTGTATATATATATATATATACCCACACACACACACACACACACACACACACACACACACACACACACAAATTGAGCTTCTTTCAGTTTCTGTCGACTAAATCCACTCACAGAGTTTTGGTTGGTGCAAAACTTATAAAAGACATGCCCAAGATGACACACAGTGGGACTGAACACAGAACCATGTAGTTGGGAAACAAGCTTCTTACCACAAAGCCACGCCTGTGCCTTGATGACAAAAAACTATCATGCAAGTTGAAGGCCAGCAGCTTTCACAAAAGCATGAACCCACAAGCCATCTCATTTACCAAAACAATAACATCAATAACGAAAAGAATTAAAACCCACAAACACAACAGCAGCCACAGTAAAATCAACTAAGGAGACAACAGCAACAGTAAGGAATGAACATCACAACATTCCACTTTCCTTTTCTTAAAAATCAACATGAGTTTATACAAAGAAACCATACTATTAAAAAAGAGAGGATGTAGAAAGCTGGAAACTGAAGGATTAAGTTTAATGTATAAACACATAAAAAGGAAAGGATTTCCTTGTGATGATGATTAATGGAATAATGTAATGTCCATAATGTTTGATGACACATTGAATAAGGGAACTACAGTGTGGTTAACAGGCAGAAAGATGAGCTACATTAGACTGCATCAAATTGAAATGGGTTGACACTAATCAATTTTGAAGAGGGAAGTCTTTTGTGTAACAGATATGGTTAAAACAGTTTAATACTGGTTTCTCATGATACAGAAATCAAACATGAAACTAATCCACAATGATCATAGTAGAACATAACCAGTTAGGTTTATTGTGTGATCATCAGAATGCTACATCAATATTTCTTTGATTAGGTGTTGGAAGTAAACATTTGACATTGCTTGTTACTATAATGAAATGAATTTATAGTGAGCAACTT
>JARUKP010000401.1:0-11777 GCA_029874955.1 Octopus insularis | reverse complement strand
CATACACACACACACACACGCACACAAAGTTATGTACATTATTTATTTTCTTATTTTTTTGATATTACAACTTCTATCAATATTTCAAAATTAACATATTGAAATGACTGCAAAAATGTAAATAAAAATTGCAATAAACCTTTCGGATCATATTTGAGCATGCCTGCCATCCTCTAATCCCAATATCTTTATCAAAAGACATATTCAGTTTCATTGTGGAATCATAGTACTCAATCATATCAAAAAGAGCTTCAGCAGTCTGCAAATAAACGGAAACAAAAAGTGATTTTTACCAAAATAATAATAATAAAAACATTAAGGTTTTTCAGTTTTCTTTTATGTAAATATAACTTATGATTTAATTCATTTTTCATTTTGTCTTATTCATGGTAAGACTCATATAAGTCCTAAACAATCAGTTAATTCTTGTATTTTCTTGAACATATTTATGGCATTGTTCATCTTCAATTACCAAATATTTTAATAATTCCCATCATCTATTTTCACAAAACTATTTTTATTTCATACATGACTTGAGAGACAATTAAACATAACATGCTTTCAGTTGTTAAATCTCTTCTTAGTTCTGTAGTTTGTTTTTTAGTCATCATGAACAAGGCCATGTTGGAGCAAAATCATCTTCAGAAATTGAATGCTGTATCTCCCTCAGGTGTATGATGGAATCTCTGATTGAAGGCCTCTCTGCTTTGACTGTGGCCTTTTGCAGAAAGTTGATAAAGAATAATAGAAAGAAATGTAGCTAGATGCTTTATAAATGTCTTAGGAAAACTTTAGTCATGTTTCATAGTCCTTTTGGAAGATGATAGGATTACATTTTTGAAAAACTTCTACAGGCCCACTTTTGTTCCATGCCAGCCAGTGTTACTTTCATGTGAAATCTAATTGCTTAGACCTATTTTTTTTTTTTTAATGGATTTATCACACGTGCAGTGTACTTACAGTACTTATAACACTTCACATTCACTATATGTCATCAGAAGCGGCATTGTTTTAATGTCTTCTTTTCTATGCTTGCATGGATAAGACACAATTTATTGAGACAAATTTTCTATGGTCAAAGGCTTCTGTTGTCAACCATTACCAGTTCCAAGCAAGGTAATATTTTCTCTTAGGCTGAACATGTTTTCACAAGTAGCATTTGTATGAAGATGACATTTGTTTACAATTAGCATGCAATGTCAGGTCAAGGTGACATACACACACACATGTATGTACACACATGTATGTACACACACCTATATATAATGGGCTTCTTTTCAGTTTCCATTTACTTAAATTTATTGATAAGGCATTGGTTGACCAGGAGCTATAGTAGAACTTGATCAAGATGCTGTGTAGTGGGGCTGAACCCAAAGTCATATGGTTGTAAAACAAACGTATTAGCTTCACAGTCATGCCTCACATACATATAATAACAGACAAAAACCAAATAGCTTTATGTAGTAACATAATTAATAAAGAAAAATATTAAATTAATCAAAGAAGTATTTCAAAACTAAGTAAACTTCAATGAAATATTAATCCAAATGTGACAAAATAACAAATAAAATATTACCCCATCGTCCAAATCACAAATTTTAAGAACAATACTTTCAAACTGAACTCTTCGAAAGACTTCTTCTAGAGCTTCACAATGTTTATGATCCAACTGTTCACCTTGAAAGACAAGAATATTTATTTCAAAATACATGTATTCTATGAGAGATAAAATGAATGAAGACTATTCTATTCACAGTTACAAATAACAATTTAGCAATTAAGAATAAAGACTGAGATAAATAGGTATTTTTTCCAGGAATACAACCTGTTTCTTTTGATAGGATTCATCAACACCTTAGAGAATAATTTCTCATTTATTATATTGCAAATTGCTATTTCATATCTATTAGCAACAGATCATAATTAGATTGTTTTGGAGCAATACTTGTTAGGCAAGTGATCACGTGTTGTAAGTGAAAGAACTACATTGTGTAAGAATCAACTTAAGAGTCATTTAAAGATACATTGATTATTACTTTCACTTTTGCTCATTTCTTTAACACTTAGCATTTCAGCTGGCCATATCTTGCCCAAATATTCTACCTGCTTTATTTTCAAAGTAGCTATATCTGACCTCTTACATCAACCCTACATTATCATTCTAAAAATAAACAACTACACCATCAAAATCTCAATGCTGTGAAATAATGCATATTTGATTCAAAACAATGTGTGTGTGATAAAAAAGAATTTCATTTGACAAAGTTATCTGAATATTAAAGAGTTAATTAGAAAAAAAGCATATTTTTACATTCTTATTTCTTAATTAGTATTAAGTTGTCAAAAGTTTCATTACATCAAGAACATATGGTATGCACAAGGCAGCGAGCGGGCAGAAACGTTAGCACGCCGGGTGAAATGCTTAGCGGTATTTTGTCTGTCTTTACGTTCTGTGTTCAAATTCTGCTAAGGTTGACTTTGCCTTTCATCCTTTTGGGATCGATAAATTAAGTACCAGTTGCGCACTGGGTTTGATCTAATTGACTGGACCCCTCCCCCAAAATTTCGGGCCTTGTGCCTAGAGTAAAAAAGAATGTAACAATATTGCTTTCAAATTTTGGCACAAGGTCAGCAATTTGAGAGGAGGGGATAGGTTGATTACATCAACCCCCAATACTCAACTGGTACTTATTTTATCAACCTTAAAAAGATGAAAGACAAAGTCAACCTTGGCAGAAATTGAACACAGAATATAAAGACAAACAAAACACTGCTAAATATTTTGCCTGGCATGCTAACGATTCTGCCTTATGCAATATTACAACAGTAAGAAAAAAATTTCTCAATAGAATGTGTTTACTATCTTTTAAAAATGTGAAAATATGAACATTAGCAAGTATAAATATATTCTTTAGACCAAATCTGTGACCAACCTGTCTGTTTATATGTCTAGAACTACAGTATCTAATTTTCCCTTTCATTGAAAACTAGCAGGGTGTGACTGTAGGTTTTTGACCTCAAACATATAAACACATATGAACAACTATGTATTTAATAATTTCATGAAGCAACGAGACTTGTGAAATTATTGCAATACACTAGCAAGCACCATAGAGAAAACAAAGAGTACAAGCTGGTTGTAGCCAATTCATTTGACTTATATCTCTTATGTGTTGAGTAAAAGTATGAACACCAATTCATTTATTCCTTAAAGTCAAAATTGACAAATCAGCAACTGGTAAAGACTGTGACTTTCAAATAATTGACTATTTGATATTTGACTCTACATAATTTACCTAGGTACAATATAATAACAAAGTCTATCTCATGTAATTTTTGTTGAGAGGTTACAGCTCTGGTACTTCAGACACGTGATTAGGAAAGAATTACAAGATGGGTTCTTTAAGCCAAGCCAACTAGCAAGAGACCTAGAAGTAGACCAATAATGAGATTGTTGGATAATATCCACAGTCTCGGTTGGTTACACTTGGGAATCCAGCCAGAAAGTCTAATGACGGTTGCTTCTGATATGATCCAGAGGAGGAGGTGCCTGAGGACTCTACTCCCATGAACCTCCCAGGAATAGTGAGTGAAGAAGAAGGATGGATGGATTAAAATTAAAATAAAAGAAAAGTAAAAAAAGAAAAGAAAAGAACAAAGAGAAAGTTGAAGATGTATTTATTTTCATACTTCTATCTCATACAGATGAAATAGCTGAGTGGATAAAGCATTGCACTACCAGCTCATGTGATAAGAATCCAAATCTAGTATGAAGAAGTAGTTGTGTTTTGGTAGTAAACTTCTACATTCTTCAATAGAGCTAATTAATAGAATTCGCTATGACCTTTGGACTTGCTAGCTGCAATGTCCAGTCTATATAGAGTTTTATCTGTCAATATTACATGATTCAAGAGTTAATCTTTTCAACCATTTCATCAAAAGATACATGTGATAATTATTTGGAACATAAGGTTCTTTATTAATTAAATAGAATTTTAAAATTATTTACCTTGAAGAACGAAAGATTTATGCCTATTCCAGCAATTTTTTACATTCTGTGAAAAAAAAGAAAGAAGTAAAATATATATAATAGTTTTTTTTTTTTTAGTATACTCAAAAAATTTAGATATAGTCACTCAAGAGTTAGAAAAATTTTAGCAACCTAGCTTTATTTTGTAAAATTTATTATTTGCTATGACAAAAAATTGGCACTACCTGTAGGTTTTTGACATCAAACATATAAACACATATAAACAACTATAGGTAGCAAAGTACATATCTGGAATATCAAAGAAATATGATTTTCATGACAAAAATAGCAACATTTATTTCTTTAGAAATATATACATAGAGAGAGGAGGGGCAGGAGAGAGGCAGAATGTGTGTGAATGTGCAGATTCAAATGAGTCACTGGTTATCTGGGACATGGAGGGGGATGGGTGGAAAAGAATATGTATACTAGAAGTATAAAATATAGGGAAAGATGAAGAGAAAAAACAATGTCATTTCATACTTGAAAACAAAAAAAACTTTCTCATTATTTGTCATTAACTATTTGGAGCCAAAGCCTATTCAGGCTGCTTCTTTGAAGATGGAGTCACTTAAGAGGTATAAAAGAATAAAGGTTTTCTTATTAAAATTCTGTCAAAAAATATATGAATCTCAACAAAGAAAAGCAATTCATATACTCTCAAAGATATTAATTATTTTGTCTTGCTAGCACAAAAATGATCCAATTGTCCTGTATGGATTGATTTAATGGTGAAAGAAATGTCATTATTCAACTGCCTACTTATTTTCATATGATACTTTGATGTTATGTATCCCATTGCTAATGTTACATAAAATATTACATGAATGCCTTGATTAGATGCATTAAGATGCATCTTGTGAAGGGCGTGTTTGCAGATTAACACAGGCAACACATTCTAAAGAACAACCAAATGATCTAATGGAAAGTTGCCCACCACTATCAGAGCCTGCCAAGACTTCAGCTTAAAGGCCACAGTGTCAGGCCAATTCCTTTCATCCAACACATTGGTTGAACATTCTTTCTCCACTATCATTATTGTCAACAACTGAAAGGTGAAGTAGTCCTTGAGTTCACATACCTTAGTTCTGTTATCACAGACAGCAACTCCCTAAAATCTGTGATTAACAGATGGATTGGTAGACAGAACAACCTCAACACTTACTAGGCTAACAAAGAGTCTGGAAGAACAGTAAACTAATGACATACACCATAGTTGTACTATATATAGCTTGTATCCCCAGTACACTACTTAATGAAAGCAAGACCTGGCAAAAATGGGTTTCTACCTTTGAGTGAAGATTATTTTGTACATTGCTTTTACGTGTCTGAAGTGCAATGCTGCATTGCAGCAAGACAGGGACATTAAATACAGAAGATGAGTGGAGGTTGGAGAGAAATGGAGTATGCTCTACTAACTATATAATGTATATGAATGATGTGGCACAGATGAGCTAAGAGAAAAACTGGTTATAAGAGAAATTTGACGTATTGGGAACAAGAGACAACTGTGTTGATATGGACTATGTAATATGTATGAATGATGACAGATGAGTAAAGAAGTGCCAAGAGATCCATGTGGAAGGAAACTGTGGAAAAGAATCATCAAAGGAGATATAAGCAGATGTGGTGAAAGGCAATTTCAGGATGTTGCACATGACGAAAGAACACAACAAATAGAAAGGTGCTGTGTTGGGGCAGACCAGTGGAAAAGCAGATATAGATGATGGTGATGATGATGATGATGATGATGATGATGATGCAGGTGGTGATTATGCTGACAAGAACTAGAGTAAAGGTTGTTTCTAAAATGTGTCTGTTTATTTTATTTTTAGTTCATAAAATAAAACAATAAAACAAGAATAGAGACTCAACAGCTATTAGATACATATAGGAACACTAGAAAATGTTTTAACTGGACAATTGTTTTACAAGCAAAGGTCTCTGCAAGTTAAATATATTTATTGAAAACATAACTTCATTTTTCTAATGAATGCAATATGATTATTTTTAAAATTTTCTATCACAACAGGTGAACAATAGCCTCATTAGTTTCAGGTTTCCAATGAGCCAATCACTGGTTTACTATATTTCTGATGGTGAGAGAGACAAGAGTATAACCTGACACAGAATAAATATTGTGAAGGACTCTTAACCCTTTTGTTACCTTACTTCTGCTGAAGCACACTACCTCTGTTTCAATTAATTTTGAAAATAATGAAAGATTTATGATATAACCTTGAAGTTAACAAGCTGGTGTTGGGAAGAAATTAGCATAAAATTTTAAAGGAAGGTTTTAATTTAGATCACTTTTAAATGGGGAGTTTGTGTTACAGAAGCAAGGGCAATCCCAAGTAGGTTGGTATCAAAACAGTGAAGTTAATACAAAATAAGTTCCTTTTATATCATTTAGTAGCCAATGACAAGTGTTTTCTGTAAAATGGTTAACAATACCCTACAAAAATCTAACAAGCTATTTGACATATACTTTTTCAATGTTCTGAAAACCACATAGATGTGTAACATTCCTCTTCAAAGTTAAAAACATTATGGACCAAAAGAATTTTTACATATTAATCAAGACCCAACCATGTCCAAACATTGAATGCGACTTTCATAACTAGGACAAGTCAGTACAACTTTTAATTCTAAGAGAAGAAAAAAGATATTTTCTTATTTAATAAATTCTTCACTGGACCAAGTTCTACTTCCTGCACAATATTTATCTGTTGTGTTTTACCATTGCCTTCTACAATTACTACACACAGTGGGCCTATTTCTGTCAATCTATATAAGGATTCACTAAGGCCAAATGTGTGATGCTGTACATGGTTAGTTGAAGGGAGAGATGAAAAGAGAGAGCAAAGAGTGTTAGTGGTGAGAGCTAAGGCGGTGCTATTATGTTATGGGATGAAATAGTTAGTTGAAGAAAGATAGAAATAGGGAGCACTGATAGTAAAGCAATACACCTGTCTTTCTGCTTCTTATAATTTGTTTCCTTACTTAGAATTTGCAGAGAACATCATCCACAACAGTTCTATCCAC
Source organism: Octopus insularis (assembly GCA_029874955.1). Taxonomy (NCBI): domain Eukaryota; kingdom Metazoa; phylum Mollusca; class Cephalopoda; order Octopoda; family Octopodidae; genus Octopus; species Octopus insularis. The sequence continues at coordinate 4,702 of JARUKP010000401.1, read as the reverse complement.
AAGTGAGATCATCTGGAATTTGACCTTCACTGAGTTCTTATGTTCAAATATCACTTCTGATTCAAGCCTTTCCCACCACTCCTAGACAATCTGCCAACCCTTTTATGATAGAAATGCATTATTTAGGAACTTTTTTTTCCGACTATTAACCTGTACTCAATCAAATTAACATTTAATTGAATTACATTCTCCAGTTATTCTTATGTCTAATTACAGGAAGATGCAGATGAGAGAGAGAGAGAGAGAGAGCACAGAGAGACTAAATCTCTTACAATAATTCATAATAAAGACTTAAATGTAAACAATCAACTAGAAATGTCTAGTAAAAAAATTGCAAAGAAGATAGGTTAATCCATACTTGAAACATAGTCTCAATATAATTAGGTCTTTAATCATACCTTTCCAACAGTTACTTACCAAAAGTTGTTGAATGATTTTATTCCATGGTTTCACATCATAGACTTTACATCCCTTTTTGTAAGCATCAACAAGTTCTTCCGCAGTACAAATTGGTGCTAAGGAAAAATAATAATACATTTAGATTTATACATACATTTGTACACACACACACACACACAATGTCTGGTATTTGCATAAAAGGAAAATAGAACACAATACCCCATCCAAAACAAAAGTTTCTTTTAAAGAAAATCAAAATCTATCAACTAAATTATGGCTGGGAGATAACAGTTTCCTCAAATTGTCAATCTTCGCCTCCCACCACGGTCTCAAGACGGTTTCCAGAACCCAGTGCAAGCATTCATCACTGTGTACCTAGTAGGAACTTCGAAAATCCTGAACTTGGACACCATCTTAGATATGGTGTAGGAGGCAGAGCCATTGGTGCTTTCCTTAACCTCGTCCTACTATTAATGAATGGTAATAGAGGAGTCCTTTTTTAAAAAAAAAGGGGGAGGAGGAGGACTTTTAAAAAATGGAAACAGGAAAAGAAAGAAGAAAAGAAAAAAGATGCAAAACGAAAAAAAGTAAACAATTTTGTATATATTTTTTTGTAAACTTTTTTGTATAAACTTCCTTTGTATAAATTAACCGTGAGTGGGGCTCATGCAACCATCTCATCATCATTTGATTTGTTGGGGGATTTGCTTCTGAAGGATTGACTTTATTACGCTTGTTGCATTATTGTATTGAATCGTGGTGGTGAGTGTGCATGTTTTTACGGGTTGTTTTCTTCTGTTCGCCTCCAAAAATCAAGAATGGTCACTATATTTCATTGTTTAACAAACATCTTTTTAGAGTGCAGGGGTTACACAATAGATCGGACTGGTTACATAACACACTATTGAACCCCTAGTGAAAAAGCGATGGGTTAAAACGGATATTTATATATATATATATATATCTATATCTATATATATATATATATATATATATTATTTGTGCATTAATGCTACAATGTTTAGAAAATATTCTTTTATTCTTCTATTCTTTTGTTTCATTCATTTGACTGCGGCCATGCTGGAGCACCACTTTTAGTCGAGCAAATCGGCCTAGTACTTATATTATCATTTTCTTTTACCGAACCGCTAGGTTGCGGGTATGTAAACACACCAGCAACGGTTGTCAAGCAAGTTGGGGGAGGGGGCAAACACACACACACACACATATATATACGACGGGCTTCTTTAACTTGCCGTCTACCAAATCCACTCAAAAGACTTTGGTCGGCCTGAGGCTATTGTAGAAGACACTTGCTCAAGGCACCACGCAGTGAGATTTAACCCGAAACCATGTGGCCTGATAAGCAAGGTACGTATAACAAAGCCACTCCTATCGTAACACTTTTTCGAGCCGATCACATGGTGTTACCTCCATTTATATTTATAACACAAAATGGAGACGAAAACTATTCGTTCATGTGAAAGCCTTGAAAAATTGTGAAGATATAACAATATTTTCCAAACATGAAACCATTGGTAGCCTTAATACAAATAAAGAAGTTTTATTCACCAATGCGATGTTGTACTTGTCCAACATTCAAGCCAATATGTATCTACACACACAGACATGTGCCTCCATATAGATACACACACACACACACACACACACACACACACACACACACACACACACACACACACACACATATTTGTGACCAGATGTGACCTGGAACCAATAACAAAAACAGTTCTGTCTCTGGAAAGAGAGAAAGAGAATCACAACTCAAAAAGACCGATGCTGGATGGAATAGTTTGGCTTAGCTTCGTTTTGAGTAGACGAATGAGAAGAAAATATTCGTTAGTTTCCGTGAGCACGTGTTGTCTTGTCAACCGCGTGCTTGTTCTGTTTGTTGACGTGTCGAAGTGGAAGAGGGGGCTAATGAGTGTATGATTGTATGTGCTTGTTCTTGTGTGTGTGTGCTTGCTCACATGTGTATGTGTGTGTGCGTGTGTGTGTGTATGTGTATGTGTGGGGTGTACTATAAGTGAGATTGCATTTTAGACGTTGATCTCGTTTTCTTCTTGGGAATTTACAGATTTTGCTTAGACACATGAAGCAGGTAAGGAACAATATGGAAGGCTGTTATGTCTACATTTCACATAAATACATAAATACATAGAAACAGAACAAACACACACTAAAGAATAAGCACTTACATACACACGCACATCCACACACACACACACACACACACACACACACAAAAGAACAAGCTCACACATACATACGCCCATTAGCTTTCTCTTCCACTTCGACACGTCAGACAGAACAAGCACGCGGTTGACAAGACAACACGTGCTCACGGAAATTACCGAAGATGTTTGTTTATAAATTGTCGACACAATACGAAAGATAACCAATATTTTTATGGACTCTTTATTGACAGGTAATACTTGACCAATGCAGACCACTAGTGGTGGTCAGCTGGATTGGGTGAACGTTAACAACAACATCAATAGAATCAATGGACATCATGTGCTGGGGTTAGTTCTGCTGCCTCAGGCGGATGAATATGGCCATGGAATCTGCTAATGCATAACCTGGAAGTAACAATAATAACATCAACAACAAAAGGAATTCAGATATATCGTGGGAAGACTTCATACGTGGTCACTCGAATTACTAGAAACAGCAGTCGATTCTCGGTCAGAAGGCTTTTAATCATAAAATCAACTGAATCAAGCCTGATTGGTTGCTGAACAATAAGTACGAAAATAACTTCTACTATTACTACTCATAGTCACACACACACACACAGATACACATACACACACATGCACACACATACACACACACACACAGGCACACACACACACACAGGCACACACACACACACACACAGGCACACACACACACAGAGAAACACACACACACACACACAGAAACACACACACACACACACACAGAAACACACACACACACACAGAAACACACACACACACACAGAAACACACGTGCACATGCGCACACACACAAACATATACACACAAGCACACACATACACACACATATACATACACATATGCACACACACACATACACACACACACATGCACACACACGACGGGTTTCTTTCATTTTCCATCTACCAAATCTATTCAGAAGGCTTTGGTCACCCTGAGTTTAAAGTGAAAAACACTTACCCAAGGAGCCACACAGAAGGACTAAACTTTGAACCATGTTGTTGTGAAGGAAACATCGTACCATACAGCCAAAGTGTGAAACAAAGCTGTACCTACAGCCTTTTCAATGGACTTCAATGCAAATTCCTCTGACCCTATTCCACTCACAAAATACAGTCTGACCTGAAGCTATAGAAAATTTTACATTTACTCAAGATGCCACACTGTGAGATTGAACCTGAGGCCTTATGCTTGCAAGGGGAACTTCTTTACTCAACTATACTGCACTTACATAGAGCACTAGAGACAGGATACAAACTGACAGCTTTCAGAGCCTGTTGGCTATCATTCTAATGATTCAGCTAGCTGTTCAACTGCTGCTCTTGTCAAAATGATAATTTATATATGACATTGTATGTTTACATATCCAGATGTATTCTGCACCAATCCCAGTTTGAAAAAACACAAAAATGTAGTTTTAGGCACTCATATTTCCAGTGTTAAATAGTGAATAGTGAAGTGCCTTGAGTATATCTGAACTAATGACGTTGGTCTATGGCACAATAAAATCTATGGCCCTTAGCCTGAAGCCTGGCTTATGACCTTGTTTAGTGAAACTTGTATGTCCATTATGTTTCACGGATTCAGAATTCATAGTACAAGTACATTCACAAAAATCTATTGATTACATACATACGCTCTTGTTCACTCTCTCTCTCTCACTCTCACTCTCTCTCTCTCATTCTCACTCTCTCTCTCCCCTCTCTTTCTCTCTTCCTTCCTTCCTTCACTCTCTCTCTCTTTCTCTTTCTCTCTCAGGCACATGCATATGAACAATTGCTAATAAAATAAATACATGAGAGAGGAAAGTGGGGGAGAAGAGAGAAAGAGTCAAAAAAGAGACAGAGAGAGACAGACAGACAGAGAAAGAGATATAGAGGGAGATAGAGGTGTACATCTACATACTTTCGCAAAGCATTGGCAACAAGCAACACTGTATGACAGTGGAGCTTGTTTTACAACCACTGCAGAATTTCAAGACAAGCACACACACACACACACACACACACACACACACACACACACAAGCACACACACACACACACACACACACACAC
>JARUKP010000400.1:0-11778 GCA_029874955.1 Octopus insularis | reverse complement strand
GTAAATATCCTTCTAGTTGTGTTGTAAATAGCATTCTGCATTTGTTCTGCTGCAACGTGACTGCAAGCAAAATACTTGCAGGTTTTTTAGTTGGGGGTGGTGGTTGTGTATGAATGATGTGGAGAGGCATCTCTAGGAGGAAGTTATTGATCATATGCTTAATGATCACTGATGGGTCGGAAGTAAAGCACATTTGCTACTATGGGTAGTGAGTAGTGAACTGGCATTGTTCCAGCCTGTTAGCTTACTAGAACAAGTAGAGTGTTTGGGGTGATTGGGGCAAGGGTCATTGCAGTTGGAAGATATGAGGGAGTGTTGCTTTGATTAAACAGTGGTCAGACAATTTAACAGGGTCAGAGACACTAAAGTCTAGGTTTGGATATGAGAAAGAGTTTAAGAGTGTTAGGAGAGTTGGGGGTGTTGGGCGGGCAGTGATGTAGGGAAATGAGAATACTAACTAGTGTAGAAATTTTGAAAAGCAGATGATTCAGTCTCTGCATCAACGTTTTTGGTATGGAGTTTATCTCTTTCTCTTTTCCTCTATAGCCTCTACTATGGTGTTTTTCAGTCCATTATTTACCTTTAAGGAAATTACTTTTTTCCCCTTTACCATGGTTCTTCCTTTTCTCTAATTGCATGCTCTATTTTTTACTTAGTCTATTTTTGTCGATTTTTCAAACAAAAGCATTTGTGAGATCTTTAAGAATCTGTCCCAAATTTCTTCATCTGAATCATGAAAGTAAGTCTAAAATTGAACTGATTTCCATGTTAATGGGTCACTGTTTCCTAAGTACCCTTATACATACATACATACATACACACACACATATACAATATTCAACGGAGGTAGAGAAAAAAGTGAGCAATTAAACAATAACCTCTTCTCTGTATGGTCTGAGTGTTTCTTTGAAGACACATTATAATCATTGATTGAATGCCTGCTTTTCAATACTTAGCTTGGTTACCACTCATTACATATTTTACTTTTATTATATTTATTATTATTGACTCCCCCTAACCCATTATTAAAATATCCTTATAATAGGAAAATCTATTTGGGAATTTTTTTTTTTTTTTGGTTTATTTTGCTTCACGCATACTGCAATTAAAATATCTTTTTTATAACATTTTCTGATATTAATTCTATAATGAACTACATTCTTAGTCCACTCTTGAGCCATATGTCTGGTATTAATCTCCTGTCTTGATACTTTTACATTAATAAGACTTAAGTTTTTCTATAGATAAAGCACCACACTATTAAAGGTAAATTTTTCATAGAATGTTCAGTACACAATCCACAGCCTAATAAATTAAGGTATATCATTATAATCATTATAATATGAAGCATATGTATCATTATATGGTGTAAATATCGTATAATATGAAATATGTGTCATTATACCTATGAAGAACATGGGTTATTACACCAAAACTATTAGTATCTTTACTATATAAAATATGTATCATTACATTATGAAGTATGTGTGGTTATTACACCATAAAGAATTAGTATCAATACATTGTGAAGCATTACTATCATTACAGTTTGAAATATTTGTGTTATTACACCATGAAGTATTAGTATTATTGCAATATAGAATGTATGTATGTTCTTACGATGCTTTGTGTCCTTGAGCAAGACACTTTATTTTCCCATTGCTCCAGTCCAATCAGCTGGCAAAAATGCATAGTACCTTTATTTCAAAGGCCAACCTTGTTACACTCTGCGTTATGCTGAATCTCCCTGAGAACTGCATTAAGGGTACACATGTCCATGGAGTGCTCAACCACTTGCACGTTAATTTCACGAGAAGACTGTTCTGTTGATCATATCAGCTGGGACCCTTGTCATCATAACCATCGGAGTGCTTCTTTTTTTTTGTATCACTATTATTACAATATAATGTGTATGTGTGTTATACTATGAAGTTTTAGTATTATTACATTATGAAGTGTGTGTGTGTGTGTGTGTGTGTGTGTGTGTGTGTGTGTGTGTGTGTGTGTGTGTTATTACACGAGGAATTATTATATGAAGTATATTTATTATACAAACCACAGTAAAGAATTATCATTGCCTTTTCTCTCTTTTTTTCCAACTATAATTCACATTAGATAACAATTAAAGGAAATATTGATTTATCGTATTAGCAGAAGGCTACGAATTTGTATGGGAGTTGTAGAGTCGATTGAACTGAATCTATGAATCTAATAATGCTTACCTAGTTCTTTATTTTATTGATTGCTAGAAGAGGTTGAAAAGTTGAACCTTTAGGGATTTGATCTAAGGTGTATGTGCATGTGTCAGTTTATATATTATGTGTATGTATGTTTTTGTGTGTGTGCCTATATTTATTATTCCATGTGTTTGAATGTATATGTATATATTTATATATGTTATGTCTAGAATTATGCATGCAAGTGTAATTATGGTATATTATGTATTCTTATATGTATGTGTCAGCTAAATGATCAGAGTTCTTCAAATTCTATGATAATCACTGTTGGCAACAAAAGTGATTCACTCTGACCCATGCAAAACAACTAAGTAGATGTTTAAATTCACTCTCTGAGGTATGTCTCTTCATATTCCTCATACAATCAAAGTTCACAATCCTCAAATCTCCAAGTGGGATTATTACAGCAGTACTGTTAAAAAATATTGTTTATAGCAGCCTGAAGGAAGTTATGAATCAGCACCAACTGAAAGATATTTGCTCTCTGCTACAACACCTGCCAGATGATAGTCACAAATGCAAAAGCATTTGACATCAGTAAAACCTTCAACCATGTCTGTGACAAGAATGTATTGTCTGCCTATCCAGAGGTGCAATGACTGTTACATTGAACTGTTTGGCAAAGGCTCACTCATCAATATACTACAATAATTAGCTTACAGTTGTACCGCTGCACATCTGAACTAGCTAACTATCGTAGCATCTCTGTCCAAACCTACACGATGCACATTTCCTCTTCTCAGTAACCCTTCTGTAACTCTTAGATTCAATGTTAAGCATTTTGCTGAATCTTTTTTTCCTAGAATAATAATCATCTCAAATGATCTTCCTCATTTCATTATTCATTTCTTGTTATCATTTGACTATAGGACTTTAAGATGAACATCAAACACATCAGTCTCTCAACTCTGGGAAATTTTACAAAGATCATGGGCATTACTCGTATTCTCTTAACTCATTAATGAGAAAAAAACAATATATATTATTATGAACTGGTGCTCCATCGTTACAATGACTAGAGTCCCAGTTGATTCGATCACTGGAACGGTCTGCTCATGAAATTAATGAGCACTCCACAGACACACATACTCTTAATGTAGTTCTTAGGGAGATTTAGCGTGACACAGAATGTGACAAGGCTGGTCTTTTGAATTGCTGGTACAGCTCATTTTTGCCAACTGAGTGAACTGGAATAATATAAAATGAAGTGTCTTGTTCAAGGACATAACATGTTGCTGGAAATCGAACTCATGACCTTAATGCCATGAGCTGAATACCCTAACCACGAAGTCACAGCTCTTCACATAGCCATACTTTTTTAATTATAAGTTCAATCCAGCTAACAGGTTTCTATACAGTTTCTGTCAACCCAATTTCGTTCAGAAAGTATGAGTTGACCCAAGGCTATTGAAAATGACATTTGCTCCAGATACTGTGTAGTGGGATGGAGCTTAGACCTTTATGGTTGCTAAGTGAACCTCTAAACCGTTCATGAAAACTGTGCCTATGATGCATTAAGGGGCCATTTTGAGTCCATTCATTTAAAACAACACAACTAAAAATCTCACCAAATAGATTGATGCACTGTTTTAGTTTATAGAAAATTCTACAGAAATATAAAAAGAATTGTTGAATTTCAAAGACAACAACCATTCTACTCATGTACAGTTTATATAATGCAGGTCAATTAATGTAATAAATAGAAAGTGCAAATGCTGGTTAGTCAAAATTGTTGAAGTAATTTACATGTTCAGACTAATGGAAATTTGTTTTAATCAGTGCAAAATTTAGATATTTTAAAGATATTTAGAGTAATTAATATAACAGTACTTAGCTTGAACAGAAGAAATATATCAGATTTTAAATAAAACTGAGACGATCAAAATTTATGTCAAGATGGTGAGACAATATTGATTTCTCAGTTCACTAGTTTATAGATTTAGTTTCAAGGAAAAAAAAAAAGAACTAAATTCAAAAGTGAGAAGATTTAAAAGATCTCGTTATCTTATTTTGATTTATTGATGGTTTAAATTCAAATATCTCTTCAAAGGTATCAATGATAAGTAAAATAAAGAGAGAAGACAAACTGAAAACACAGAGAAGGAAATAAAAAAAGATATGACAGAAAAGTGAGAAAGAACAAAAGCAACAAAATTTAGGTAGGAAAAATATAATATGGAAGCACACAAAACTACACAGTGGTGATTTAGACAAACAAAACATGAATATGTAATCAGAGGAATAGAATGCAAACCAAGCGAATAATAGAAAGTGTTTAGAATTTATTCCTTTATGAATGGGTTTTTTTCTTTGCATTTTGGATTTGTGTTGTGAATTATATAATCCAAAGAAAGTTCTATAAATTACATACCACAGAACTCAAAAATTTCCAGTCACTGATTAAACTTAATGCAATTTAAATTTTTTTTAATTAATTTCTTTTAATTGTTAAATCAATTGTCAAAATATAAAACCAATGATGACAGTTTGATGTTAAATCTGTTCAAAAGTATTTGCAAAACAACAGTTTTTGAAAATAAACAAGGGAATGGCATGGTTAGTTATTTCTGTGTTTTAACAGGATTCATTACACATTTGCATGTGTGTGTGTGATTCATCCATTCACTGGGGCAGATATCCCCAGCAAGAGGAACACCCTTGCCATCTAAAGCAGAAAATCAGTACAGAGCAGAATAAAAATTAATGAGTGCTAAAAGGACAGGAGTTATGCAATCTACCTCATTAGCTTACAACTGTCTCAGCTATAATTCATAATTACTATTCTTTTGTTCTTGTATATACACACATACACACATATATATGTTTGTGTATAATGTGTATGTGTGTATGTATTAGGCAGATAAATAGTATCGTATTAAGATTTTGTAGGACCCCTAGTTACAGAAATTATGAGAACTTCTGTAATACAAAAAATTTTTTAAATTTACTATTTTACTTAATCTCTGGGGGGTCCTAGGCTACAACCCCTAAAATGTTATTACCTTAATTTGGCCCTGTATATAGAAAATACTAAGAAAATACATATCTCTATTGTATGGGTTTTCTAGAGTTACAAAAGTATACTAAAAACAGTTGAGTAGGGGAGAGTCAGAGATACCTAGGGCAATAGCTCAGAAGATCACAATCTGTGGTCAGCTGTGTATTCTGTGTCCAAAGCTAAGATATTGAAGTTGTTGCAAGGGATTTGCTTTTGCTTAAATTGATCTGGTCAATAAAGACAAATTTCATTGGCTGCATGAATAATAATAACTGAAGCAAACTTGTGAAAATCTAACTATAACATTTATTGCCAGACATAAAAATATTTGATGTTGGTAAACAACAATGAACAATATTAATAATTGCTGAATGAAAGTAAAACTGCTCTGAAAATATAGAAAGTAATCTGTGTGACATGAAACAAGTCCAAAAATACATCAAGTCATTTGTACAAATCTCTGATCTGTGTTATCACTCTCGTCCATTGGCCACCTGCTGGCAAGAGTGGAGGTGTGTGAGTCAGCCAGTTACCTTTGACATGCCAAAGGCTCACACTGATTGGTTGATTTACAGGCTGATCACGTGAAACTATAATGGTTCACTTGTGCTGTACGACTGAGTATGTAGCAGTTAGGTTTCAATTCCCCTCTACAAACTTTTGTCAGCTCAGACCATCTAAATGTAAATAGCTAACTCTGGGTGAAATGACTCAGTATAACAAGCAGTAGAATCTACACCATAAAATTGACATGTATTAGCATTGGTGGATTTGTGTTCTCCCATAGTCTTGGGCCACGATTCAAATGGTCAAGATACTTGTTTTGTTTGCTTTTATCAAATTTGTTTTATCTGCAAAAATTATCTTTTTATTCTCATTTGTATATTTTAATCACATTGAAAATAGCCATGTCTGATAAGTTATTCTTCTAATGTCAGCTCTTTTCCTTCCATCACACATCACACATCATTCTACTAATCTTCATCTCTTTTCCCATGTTTTGGATATTTCTCTGAATGTCACTCAATATATCACTTCTAACCTGCCTCTTATTTTCTCACATGGAAAGAATATAATGCTTTCCTTAAAATTAATGCAAAGTCGAGCACATTCTCCTCTTTCCATTCACACGAACGCCAGCCTAGTGCCCTTCCATATTAAAGTTGTGATGGCCTAGTGCCAGGAGAAACTGAACTGAGATGCAATTTCCATTGATTTGGAGCTGGCGACTACATTTTGTAAAACCCACTTGCAGAATAAATTGTATAGATATCGATAAAGTCAAATAAAATTCTAATAGAACCAGTCGAATACAAAATGCCCTGTAGGAAGCCATAAAAACGATTTTTATATTTTCTCACTGGAATTTGTTTTTTTATTTTTTTAAGCCTCTATAGAATTATCTGCAAAGTGCTTAGTAAATGTGTGTACTTACACATAACTGGCAAACATACTAAATGGATATATGTCTGTGTTTATATTTACCCCAATGGTGAAAATAAACAGTTTTTTTCTTTCATTTATTTATGCATGAAAAAAAGAAATATGTATTCACTAATGTGTTGAACCTGACTTCTGAAATCCTATAGACAATGTTAAACCATTTAGATATATAATCTAGCAACTGATGAGACAAGTTTTTGACTATATGCCTGTTATGTAATGTAACATTAAATATTGACAATCAGTTCAAATCAACAGTAAATTTTGCAATCCCTTATCTCTAAGATGTATTTGAATTTGTCTAATTTATTTTTTATCTATCTGTATCCAACTGGTTTATTGAATAAAACCAAACTTTCCATGTATTTAATGCAATGATTCAAAAACCACATGGATGATTTGTTGAGCAAAATCTAATTGAAATATGGGCCTCATGTTTTCTGCTGTTATTCTTTCCCTATTTTACAATTATCTTTGATCATTTTCAAGTGTCATATTTTTACATGAAACATTTATTTATGAGAGTAGGAGTTCAATATATTTGAAAGAAATTTCAGGAAATGCCTTGACCAATCAATATATGTTGTGATGGAATCAAAAACAAAGCTGAGCATGATGAGATTTTAATCGAAATACTGAAAGAAAATGTGACTAATTGCTATCATTTCTCTATCATTTCTGAAACTTGCTGCCCCCAATGCTGTATTTAATAATGATTTCCAATATTGCATAAGGCCACAATTTCCAAAGAAGGGAATAGCTAAATAAATCCATCCCAATGCTTAATTTCATCAAACCCAAGGTGTCACATTTCTAAGTATTTGAACTAATTATGTTTAAAATTAAAATTATTTTCTAAATTTTTAATATAGAAAGCATAAACAAAAATCTAATATTTTGAGCTACCCAAGGGCAAGAAAGGACAAAAGCTTATCTATATTAAAAGCTGAAGGAAATTGAAAAGTCACAGTTTACAACACACAAACACAACATTATTCTTTGTCACTTTAGATATCTAAATTTTTGCTTATATTTATATCTGCATCAACAATCAATACTGCATAAAATTTAGATTTTTCTTTTATGAATTCCTCAGAGTAAGAAAGAAGCACTCGTTATTTTTTTTGAGGACCTCTGAGACTAGTGGTAAAATAGTTATCCCCAGGCCTGGCTCTAGTGTATGCAAGAGAGTGACTCTACAAAGAGGACCCAAGTTCCTCTATGATGGCATTCAAATCAATAACAGATTAAATTGATGGTCCAAGAATGGAAATAATGCCTCTGATTACCATTGAAACATTTTCCTACCAGGTTTCATTCACAAGGCTTTGGTCAACCTGAGGCTATAAGTAGAAAACATCTGTTCAAAGTACCAGAGAATGGAACAGAACAAGTGAGATCATAGCAATGGCCAGTGCCAGTGTTGCATAACTGGCCCATTTAAAAACATCCATCAATCGTTGGGCAATGTCCCATGCTTATGAAAACCTGTTGACCCGAGTGAAATCATAGTCATGGCCGATGCCATTGCCGGCTGACTGGCACCCATGCCAGTGGCATGTAAAAAGCACCATTCGAGTAAGGCCAATGCCAATGCTGCCTGACTGACACTTGTGCTGGTGGCATGTAAAAAGCACCATTCGAGCGTGGCTGATGCCAGTGCCACCTGACTGCCCACTGTGCAGGTGGCACATAAAAAGCACCTACTACACTCTCAGAGTGGTTGGCATTAGGAAGGGTATCCAGCTGTAGAAACCTTGCCAGATCAAATTGGAGCCTGGTGCAGCCTACTGGCTTGCCAGTCTTCAGTCAAACCACTCAACCCATGCCAGTGTGAAAAGCAGGCATTAAACAATGATGATGATGAATGATATATATATATTCTATGTTCAATTTCCCAGGTTAGCATTGATTTTACCACAACCAAAATGCATCAGAGAGTTAAGTGAGATCAAAGGACTCCTAATGAATGGTATGAATTTAATATAAGCAAATGATACAGTTCCTTTGGCAGATAGCTATGAAAAAGTACAAGAAATTGTTGATGTTCTAAAAGAGCAAAATGACAACAAAGGTCTAAATATGAGTATAAACAAAGGCAATGGTTATTAGCAAGACAAAAGGAAGCAACTATCAAGATAAATGGACAGATGTTTGAGCAAGTATTTAGGATAAAAAGAAATAACTCAGGAGGGTCACTGTGAAGAATTTATTCAGAGAATAAATAAAGCTAAAACAACATTTATAGGTATGAAAAATACTTTCACTTCAAAAGATATAACTGCATCTAAAATTAAGGCTAGTAAACTGTTATAGTATGTCACTTGTGTACTATAGGGCAGAAACTTGCACACTAGTGTACGGTTATGAAAAAAAAAGTGAAAGCTTTTGAGATGTGCATCTTTTGCAGATTGGGGAGGATAAGGTGGAAAGATAGGGTAATAAATGGTGTAGTAGTAGAAAAGCTGAAAGAGCAAAGGCACTTATTGCTGAGAATCAAGTCTGCAAAGCTATCATATTTTGGACATGCAATGCATATTGAGTCACTGCTCAAGACCATTCTGACAGGAAATGTTTGGGGTGGGGGAGAAGATAAGAGGCTTTGAAAGACATTTGTGGACTGATGACATCCAAAGAGACTGGAAACAAGAGCTTGGCTGATTATATCCATGCTGACGTATCCAGATGGAATTGGAGAATGTCTTGGCAAGCCAACCCTTGGACACAGTGAGGGCACTAAGCTGATAATGTGTGTGTAAAACACACACACACACACACACACACACACACACACACAATTATTTAATGAAAACAAATCATTACATCAACAGAACATCAGTTTTGTTTTTGTTTTACTTCCTCTTTTTCCCATATCTGTCTCTCTTCACAATAAAATATTGTTTATTCACACATAGTATGTACCTGTGAATATATGTGTCTCTTGGTCTTGTATGTATGTTGCTGTATTTTTTGCCAGTGTATTTGTGCAATCAAATCTGTTATTTGAAGTTTGTGTGTGTGTGTATTTGATGCCTGACACATTTCTCTTAGTCATATGTATTATGTACGTGCATTTTCATATGTATGTCTGTGTACCTCTTCCTGCTCACATACACATTCTTTTCCATTGTCTGTCATCAATCAATGGAAAGGCTTTGAGATTCCAAGTTTCAGAAATGTATTGGAAGTTATTTCAAGCAATAAAAAGCTTGTTTAAGAGTACATTGGTTGAAACATCTTACCACCACAATGGTGTTTTTGCTAACAACACAGCACACACAAACAGAAAAACTAACAGTGCATTTTAATATTATATTAATGTATAATAAAGAAAGACTAGTGAGGACAATCACAGGAAGTTGGCTCTCACAGAGAAGATAATGCAGGATTTAGATGTGATACTAAGGAAACTCATCCAACTGATGCCAACAAGGAAAAACTGAAGTGATATGTAGCTAGTGTGATGCACTATGAGATAAGCTATCAATGGATTAACTCTGCAACAGTTTCCTTTCCATGATGATTCTATTTCATTTCAATGATGTACCCAATGCCCTTGAATTGAGGAAAGCATTAAATTCCATACGTTACTAGCCAAAGAACTCATATTCTACAATTGAATACCTCAAGTTATGGAAAATTTGCTATTATTTATTTGTAAAAGAACATATGGAAGTGTCAGAAATCTGAAGATTATTTTATTTATTAATTTTACTCTATAGATACAAACATTATAACACTTAAGTGTGATAGTATGTTTGGCTGAACTCAGCTGTTGATAACATTTCTCTTCATCTTACTTATAGAAAGGTTATATGTATGAATGCACATATCCACATTTCAATATTGTAAAGATATATATATATATATATATATATATTATATAAATTGGTACTTGATCAATATACTAAAATGAAAAAAAAATTCTTATAAAAGGTAACTAAGTATGTAAAATGTAAAATTATTGTTAGGAGAATAATGGAAAATATCTTGCTATGCTAGCTATGTGGTTATAGTTCATTAGTTCCATGTGGTTGCTTCCAGATCACAGATATTTCTCAAGTAGTGGTGGTGAAAATGATGATGGTGATGAAGATGATAAAACACCAATAATATTCAGTTACTGCTCCTTAAAGAGGGGTTTCAGAAACTGTACAGCTTAATGTTAAAATAGTGTACTAGCTTAGCTTTAGAAAATAAATATTCGAAATATAGCCAAAGAAAGGTTTTCAGTTTCTTTACACAGTGGCCAAGTTGATAAAGGATAGGGGTGGAGGGGATACTTTGTGATAGTGAGTATCTTGGAACCACATTGTTCTATACATATTTTATTGACAAGTGTTATTAAATTGCTCTAAGTAAAATTCAAGGAACTTTCTTGGAGTGGATTAAAAGATACAAAAAAGGAGCTTTTTTAAAAATATTCTTGTAAATCAAAGACTAGATTTCTTTTATTTTTATATTTTCTGAATATATACGCTTTTGTTTAGGTATGTACAGTAGTTTAACACAACTAGTTGACTGACTAATATAAAAGGTTAAACTTGTCTGATGTTAGATTCTGGGGAATATACATTTATTTCTTCAGTTAGACTTTATTTAGAATGAGAACTGATCTCTGAGATGTCTGTTGGGACTAAAACAATTGCATCATAGTAGAATTATTATAGCCATTAAAAATACACGTTCAAATGTTATATTCAATTTTATTATATTTTATTATGTTGTAATAATAATATATATTGTTAAGTGTCAAAGTCTTTTTCATAGTACATTTATGATCATTATGATCAGGTCACCGATACTCTACTTCATTGTAAGCTATTATTTATTAGCCTTGTGTAAAATCTAAAACTATTGTTAGTAGGATAATGGAAAATTTCTCGCTATATTAAAATAAAGACCAAGAAAACTGTTTATAGTTTCCTTGAGCTTAAGCCTTATCACAACACACCCTCTTGGATGGAAAAGGTAACATAAGACAGTGAGCTGCCAGAAGCATTAGTATGCTGGGCGAAATACTTAGTGGTATTTTGTCTCTTTACGCTCTAAGTTCAAATTCCGCCGAGGTCAACTTTGCCTTTCATCCTTTGGGGGGGG
>JARUKP010000399.1:0-11782 GCA_029874955.1 Octopus insularis | reverse complement strand
ACACACATATATATATATATATATATATATATATATATAGAGTGAGAGAGAGAGAGAGAGAGAGACAGGGAGGGGGGCAAGAGAAAGCGGGAGAGAGAGGGAGGGAGATAGGTAGATAGATAGATGAAAGGTTGTTGGCATGCATGCGTGGTTGAGTGTTACTCAGAGTGTGTGTGTGTGTGTGT
Source organism: Octopus insularis (assembly GCA_029874955.1). Classification (NCBI taxonomy): domain Eukaryota; kingdom Metazoa; phylum Mollusca; class Cephalopoda; order Octopoda; family Octopodidae; genus Octopus; species Octopus insularis. The sequence continues at coordinate 11,597 of JARUKP010000399.1, read as the reverse complement.
GTGTGCATCTCTGTGTCTGTGTGTGCGTGGTTCAACAGGAAATGTGTGAATAAATCATATAGAATAAACGTTAAATACAAGATATAATATGCAATTGTATGCTAAATCAAAGAGGGATTTAGGACATGAAAAATGAAATGTTCAAGCTATGAACATTAAACTAACGGAGTATTGGCAAACTAACGTTCGATTTCCAATATTAACTGAAATTATAAATTTTGTTTGCAGTTTCATCCTTTTAAGATGCAATAAAATATTAGATATTAAATACAAATAATAACAAGAGGGACAAATACTTTTTTAGGCACAACTATGAGAAGGGAACGAAGATATATAAATTATATATATTTGTTTGAGATATACAAAAGAATAAGTGGAAAGATATTGTATTATATGTGTATGAATTAATGCACAAGCGATAAAGATCACATACAAAGCAAGCCTTCATGAAATAATAATAGTACAAGAAATATAGATAGAAATGTTAACGTGCATAAACTTATCCTCAAGCTCTTCATACAAACATACGTGTATGTGAATGTATGTGTATATATGCGTGTATTTGAGTGATATATACTATCACCAATATTTAATCAAATTATCAAGTAATGAGTTCTAAAGAGGACTCAATACAAGCATTTAGAATGAAATATATAATTACGATTTATTTACTGTGCCCTATAGGTTTAAGCATGTCTCAGGTACATGGCCAGATTAATGGCTATGTTTGAGTAGCGCGGAGAGATTATGAGCATATATGGTTTACCCGGCAACAAATTAGAACAAGCATATTAATGGAGTTCTAGCGTCTGTTTACTCAAGAGAACGTTATGATATTCAGACCAAGCCGATATTGCTGGTCGTGGAGAATAGAAAATCTAAATATTAGATCTGTTGCGAAATATCGCCTGAAAACTGTGCATAAGGGGGAAGCGATGCTTCAGTCAGTACTGATGCTTCCAATGCCAATACTACTGCTCTCACAATATGGGAAGTACCTGCAGCAACTCTAGGGCTATTTGGTTCTCGATATTTGGTTCTTTTATCTGTGTTTTTCATTATTTCTTTTCGCCTGCATTGTTGAAAATGCATGTTATTATTTTGACATGCATTCACTGTTTTGCATATTGACTTTGATGGTGTAGCAATAGTGTTCCTGACTTGGTTATCAAGCAAAGAATATTATGTAAGTGATATTTTATGTTGCCGGCTACAATATAACACAAATATCCATAACTTCTATACAATGGTAGACAGTGTAATTCGATATATCACGTTGTGAGTGATGAAAATTTTAAGTTTTTGAATTAATCCTTCATCTGTATTTCTCAAGTGGTCGCATAATTTGACTGGTTCAGCTTTCAAAATGATTTAGACATAACTTCTTTCTTACATCTATCTCTTTTGCTAAACACACAAGTTGGCTTCGTAACTGTAATTTGTTTTACCATCGCTATCATTCACTGATATGCCATTTATCGTTACTACTGTAGCTCGATCAGAAATCCGTCTTGCGCACAGCTTCTGTTAGCTATCATATATTCAGGTTAAACGCATAATCGCATCAATTCATCATTTAGCTTGTCCGTGTATACAGTTGGGCAACTGCTACTCTGAGTTGCCTAATTATGGTTATGTTTTGCAAAAGCTATTAGAACAACGATGAAAGTCCACAAGGTAACAGCATCATACTGAGACCGTAGTTAAGCATAGCAGTTAGGTCTAAAAAATTCATCTCGGTCTATATATTTGGGTCATGAGCATAGTTATAACCAAAATTATTAATGGCCTGCTATTTGAGATGTCTACACTCCAAACCTGAATTATTTAACATATTACATGGTATATAGACGAGGATATTTCTTCGTATGACGTTTGTGCTCAGAAACTATTTCTCAACTAGAGGTCGTTAAACTGACATGTCCTTCCTGCCAAATATAATCGAAGAGCCAGTCGAAATCATCGACACGAACATTTGACATTATCTTGTCAAACACAAAGAGATTAAAGACAAATTTGGCCTCTACAGGATTTGAATGCAGAACGTAAAGTACCGGAAGAAATATTACACGGTGCGAGTGCGCTTGCCTGTACATCTTTGTATCATTTTGACTACATATGAAGATAAAAGCTCTCCATATTTTCAGTATTTATGGCAGATCATATTTTCTGTCATTTCAATATTACTTTTTTACTCTGATTAAGCATACTTTTCATGAATGTATCAGATAATTTTAAAATATCCGTTGATGACAAATGCACCCGTTAGTAGAGAATTTCTAAATTATATAAAATGCGCAGCTGCTGCAGACAAGTATTCGAAATTGCATTCAAAACAAAACTTTCTAGTTATCTACAAACTATTCAATCACAGATATTGTAGAAAATTTATCGTATTCTTTACTTGATATAGGAAGTGAGTAATTCCTTTCGTTTAAAGTCTATCACACTCTCGTCTTACTAATGCATACAGTTTCTTCAAAAACTACTTCTGTAATGATAATAATCTCTATAGTGGATGTAAAAGAGTGGAATATATGGAACTGCATTAAGAGAACATATAGCAAATTGTCTTTGTAGTTTCGCATATCCTATCGTATATCATTTATATTCGTACAAAAGTGAAATATTTACTTTAACCCTTCTTTACATCTTTCGTCGCTTATGAATCATATATACATCATAGCAAAAAAAAAAAAAAAAAACTACCGCACTGCAATTTACGGAGTAATTAAAACAGTTGACTTCCATAGTGCAAAATAATGACATTAAACTATAACGTATTCCATTATTATTCTTCTACGTCGACTATTCCTTGCTAGAATTCGTATAAAGTTTCCTGCTTCATGTCATAACTGAGATGGTAAAATACGATGACCTGCTACGTTGGTAGCATTCGATATGCCGTTCATATTTATGCTGGAAATCAATTATCAACAGTAGGTCTCCTAAATGTATTATGTGATTGACTACATTGAAAGTAAGCAAATGCTTCTACACGAGTTAAGCAGAGAATGATAACAATGTGACTCTTAAGTTTTGTTGAATATTGCAATAGTTTCTATATTAGTGTTTGAACAAGAAATGTGTGCATACATAAATCTGAGATTAAAATATGTACACTATTTCTATCGGATATTCATTCAAAGGTAGTGTGGATAAAAGATACATCTCAGTCATGTGATTGCCTTACACAGCAAACTAAAGAAAGCAGCTTCAAATTGTGAAATTTTAGTGCAGTTTTTAATATCAATTTTCTCCTATTGTTTCGCGATTGACATATTTCTGTTGATATGGAAGTTCATACCTTGTAGCGGTCGTAATTTCGTTTGATTATGCTCCTGTGAGGCGCAAAAGTGAAGAATAATATGATTTTGTGTCAACACTTGAAAATAAGAAATTTTTTATTGATTAGCCAGTTGTAAACGTATAACCATATTGCCGCTCACATTCAAGTCTTCCGAGAGTCAACCGAAACCATACTGATGAAAGCGTTCTCCCGATTTGGAAGCTGTAATTAACGCATGAACAGTTGAGTATTGCATGGGCACATGATTAATTTACGTACTTATGAGTCCAATTCAGAGTGATAATATAATCGACAAGAATAGAATTTCCAAATCAGGTTCAATCCATCAAAGGATTCTTTTTCTGCTTACACAATTACCCTCAAAATTATACGTTGATAACAAGTTGTAGAAAAAGATAGAGACCAAAATATCAATCATTGGTATTGAACACACCATTTCATAACATTAAAGCGACGATGTTATTCATTCTGACATACTTGCCACAGCTTCAGTTATTACAAAAATTATTTCAATGTATTAGATATAACCATCATTCTAATATTTTTCTATACAATGTTACGTAACTTGCTAGTACAGTACCCATGTTTAAATTTAATAATCAAAAGAATATTGATGTCACATTTAACACATATTCATCTTCTCTTTTTTAACAGTATTGATTGCAAATGCGTGTGATCACATCAAAGATAATATGCCTTCTAGATATAGCACTACGTAAATTTTAATATTATTTACACCTGAAGGTATTTTTAATTAACGATATGTTAATTAATTTAACTGATGTCTATATACTCTACATGTTCTTCTTGTTTACTATACTCGACATCTATAATATACTCATTTATATCGACGTGATATTTATCATAGATATAGGGTATTAAACCAATGTAACTAGGACGATTTTATCCTTACAAGAGCAGCACATATCTTCGAAGTGGAAGAAAAAAATATATATAGAGATGAAGATAAATGAATAAGGAAATGAAGTTAAATGCAGTTTTTATTCAAATCTTTATGCTTCCGACTCATGCTTCGAAGAAATCATTGGTATTATTCTAGAGGGAATGAAATGATGTAAAACAATGTAACCTTCTCAGTAGGGAGAAAAGAGAAATAAAAGCACATCAATAAGCCATTTTAACCGAATGTGATGACTGCGTATATGATGAAGTGAACGCGAGCAAGTTATTTAAACGAAAACAAACGTTAATAGATTTAACGTCAAACGCAATTTAAAGAAAGAGAAGGAAGAGAAAGAAAGAAATTTGCAGAAAACCAAGAGTGGAGAAATGTAGTGCGATGAATGAATGGGAATAGATGCTATTGCAAGGAATTTAGTTAGATATACTTCATTTAGACGTTCCAGATTATATGCAAATGATGATGTCTTCAACGAAAAAGCAGAATTTTATAACTCTGCTTTACATAAAGCAGGCTATAATGAAAACATTACGTATATTAACCCTATTGACATTAATTCTACCTCTATTAATCAGGACATGAAATCACTGTATATCGGTAATAAGTATATGAATTTTAGTTCGAATACCAACACTACAAGGAAAAATGTAATTTTGCAGCATAAGGGAGGTAACCGTTCTTTAAAACCTTTCTTTGTTATGAAACTACATCTCGGACTTTTAAAGATAATTACACTAATAACAATGTTTGTGATAGTAAATCTGCTTGGTTAATAATTCAATATAGTAAGCAGATCAAATTCAATTTCCCTTGCTACTTTCGTGAAACTATAGATAGGAATTGCCCCAAAACTTCAAGACGCCATTCCATTATCAATTCACACCGAATCAGAATAGAGTTTCCAAACACCAAAAACCTTTCACAAATCATCTCTTCGCATAATGGTAAAAATCCACTTAATGAATATAATAACATTGATAATATTAACACCAACCTTTCTTTGAACAATAATAACAACAATATTAGTATTTCTGATATAAATTCAAATCACATTCGTTTCCTTAGCAGTAATTCTAAGAATAGGGACTCTGTTTATCAATGTAAAATTACTTCCGGTCCTGACGCCTTATTTTACATAGGTAGCCCTTCATCTCAGTTGTCCCAAAGAATATCTAACCACTAATCTACATAGAGACGTATCAATAAACGCAACAATACCGGGCTTAATAAATTAATTTGATCTCTGAAGGAACGTAATAAACAATTTGATTTGGAATGGAATATTCTATGTAGGTCCTTCCCATATGATAAAGGTAAATCTTCGTGTCCACTCTGTAACGAAGAACTATATCTAATCCTGTTCTCTGAGAATTCTCCTGTAAACATGTTTAAAGAACGTGTTTATCGTTGCAAAGATTGGTAAAAAACATACCTTTATTTCCTATAAGTAATTTCTACCAATCTATGAAATTCGACCTTTAACTGTCTTCTTACATTTCAATTCCACTAAATATATCTATTTCCAAGTCTTTAAGCTTTATATCCATTCATTTATCGTACTACATTTCTCAACTTTTGGTTTTCTGCTAATTTCTTTCGCGTCCTTCGATTTCTCTAAATTATATTTGACGTTAAATCTACCTAATCTTATTTTTTTCCCCCTGATGAGCAGGTCACATTGTTATATATCATTTTATTCCCTCTGGATTAATACCAATGTTTTATTCGAAACATATGTAGGAAGTATAAAAATTTGAATAACAACTGCTTTTAACTCCATTTTTCTCTTTATTTATCTGCTATACAAAAACATTTCACAAAATACTGGATAAGACGACTATACCATCTTTGGTACTTATGTGAATTTTTTGCTACCGTGGTAACTATTTATCTACTTTACGTGTTATTTGTATACATTGAAAAAAATCACATACATTCACATTTACATACAAAAAATACACATTGAAAAAATACACATACATAAGTATATTTGTGTATATGTACACACTCATATACGTGCATATGCATATGTATATATATGCATGTACGTGCGTATAAATATATGTATGTGCGCGTGTGTACATATATATATATATAAATAGCTGAGGGAGTCCATGATACCTTCACAAACTATTTTTTCGTGAATTATTTGCTCCGTACTGAAATAATGTATATGTGTGTATGTGTGTGTGTGCGTGTGTGTATGTGTGTGTGTGTGTGTATGTGTGTGTATGTGTGTGTATGTGTGTAGGTATGTATGTATGTAGGTATGCATATGTATGCTTTCAGTTATTTGTTCCGCTTTTCTGCGGTGAAAATCCGAATCCCACTAAAATCAATTTTGTCTTTGAGATCGGTTCAAAGATCATATGGATTACGTTCTACAAACGGTTGGAATATGAGTAAGAGACCTTGTAATATATGTTACTGACTTCTAAAGGCGACACAAGTAAACAAACTCCAAAACGGTGTTTTCTAATATCACTTGGTCTCACCTTCAAAAACTATCTTGTGAAAATTCTGATCGCCCGCAAAATAAAAATAAAAAGCACTATGATTTTACTTAAATGTGTAGTTAGCTATGACCAATACAGGCTTTAGTATGGAGAAATAACTGAACATTTACCAATAGCTTCAATGAAACAGTGGTCGAATTAAAGCGATTATTGTAATTACATTTTACATTTTCTGAAAAAAAAAGAAACCTGCATTATCACGATTTGCCGAAATTTTGGTTTCTAATTCTGCCGCCATGTAACTAAATTCGGAGGAGGCGGTAGGTAAGTCGGTTACATCGACCTCAGTGCTCAATTAATAATTATTCTGTTCATCTGGAAAGGATGAATGGCTAAGTCGATCTTGGTTGAATTTGAGCACATAACATAAAGATGAGCGAAATGTCGCTAAGCATTTGACCCCGCAGCGACAGAGAAATCAGCAGACAGAGCCCGCGTGTAAATCAGAGTTTGGAACGTATATCTGAGTCGTTTCATGGCAGTGAATAAGTGATCTTTCCCTGGATTCAGAGTAAGAAATTTCTGAGAACAAACAGATCGACGAAATGTCACTAAGCATTCTACAAAGTATGATAAAGATTCTGCCAGTTCGCGGTCCTACGATTTGCCATGATATTGGTTTCAACTTTTAGCAAAACGCCAGCAGTTTTAGGGGAATGGCTATTCGGTTACAACTGAAACTTATTTCATCGACCCCGAACTGTTGAAAAGCATAGATAACATCGACAGAATTGAACTCAAAACAAAAGACTGACTAAATGCTGATAAGCATTTTGCCATGTATGCTAATGGTCCTGTCACACGTGACCGTGTCGATTTGCCATAATATTCATTTTATTGAATTTAAACCTGGTGTAAAACCTATATAGAAATCAGTGTTCAATTTGGGTTTAAATTATACAAACCGATATATATTAAAAGATAGTAAACAAATATATGTCACATAATACATAAACACAATTGTATTTAAGCACACTTCCACAGAGACGAAAACACACAAATTTTGCAATAAATTGAAATTGCTATATTTATGAACGTTTTCTGGAATTACAATTTCTCCGATTCAGCACCGTTTTCAAATATTGATTCATTTTTAACAAATTTTGAAGGAGTTACGTCAAAAGACATTAATATAGCATTCACATAAGTGTAGCGGGTTTTTCGGCTGTAAACACAAATACCACACGCGGGAGCACATACAGATATTTAAATTGTCTAGCATGTTTATAAAAATATTCTAATAAAACCAGGTCTTTTTTTCATGTAACCTATTTTTCAGTTTTAATATTTACCAGATATATATATATATATATATATATATATATATATATATATTTATATATAGAATATCCCCCTTACACACACACACACACACAAATATATAAGTCTCTATTACAATGTGCTAGCAAATTGTTCACCGTCTTCTTAGCTTCCCTTTCTGCCCGGATGTCTGTAGGAATAAACGTAGACCAAAAATCCTGCAGCCGCCTACTTCGTAAAAAAAACAATGTCACAGAGCACTGCTCATGGCTTTGGCCATACGCTACGATCAGTCATCTGCGGTTTAGTCGTCTGTGTCACTCATAAGGAAAGCTGTCTTACCTCAGTTTGCCTTAAACGCGCGGAATTTGATGATGGTGTGAGCGAACAACAGTAAGCTAAATATACGAATGACCCCTATCACCAACAACCATCACAAACCTGACAGAAATAAGGAAAGTACGGCTCTCAGCCTCCTCGTACCGGCAAAGATGCGATGTACATCCTATGAGATGTCAACACGATAAACGGCCTATATAATTTAATGTGGGTTGAGAACATAAGTCAGCATGATATCGGTCATGTAAATTCAAAAAGAAAAGCAAAGTTCTGCGTTCACTCTGCTCCCACACAACTTCTCAATCACAAATAATTCTTCTAATTGAACCAAGTCTACAAAACCACCTGCACGCAACCGAACGTGTTACATTGTAATCAAATAGATTTGATTATGTGTAGACATGATTTGTGCGACTTTAATATCAGCAGTGCAATAAGATATGCGGAATACTCAATAGATCCTATTCGTCTGAAATGTGAACTCCCAGGTGTGTAAGAGCGACGGTCCCAAGAGAATGGGTGAAATATCTTAAAAACGGGATGCTCAATCAATTAAAAAGCCTACCATAACAATTGCCTTGAAGAAGGAACTCTCAGAATCCCTCCCATGATACTGAAGATGATCAGAGGCTTTCACGCTAGCATGAAAGCAAGATTAATCAACGGTAATGAAGATAATGATTTCCCCATCACTAATGCAGTCATGTAAATATGCGGTCTTGCACCAACACTCTTCAGTTTCCTGTTTAGCATGATACTCCACTCGGCCTTTAAGTACTCAGATCCAGGCTTTCAGATCACGTACAGGACAGATCGGTGTAGCTACGATACTTTTTCTTGATCTATATGCTGATGACCGCAACTCTTGCCTACTCGGAGGATAACCTTCAATGATTTACAGACACACTCTCTCTCAGCGGCTACCAATCGCTTTGGACTTCCAAAAAGCGCCTAGTAAACTGAAGGTCTCAACATGCTCGAAATAGATTGACAACAGGGCCCTTAATATTGTCGAAATATATTGACAAAGATTAATAATGTTGAAATAGATTGACAACAAGACCCTTAATGTCGAATCTTTCACATACCTTTGTAGTACTTTCTAATTTCCAACAGGCTCAAAGGAGATATCCAATCAAATCAGCAGGGCAAGTGCTTCTTACGGCCGTCTCCACAGCCGAGTGCGGAAAGAAAAGGGCTTGAAACTGGAGACGACTCACGCAGTATACAGAGCAATATTCCTCAATGCATTGTGTATGGATGCAAGTCTTGGAATCTCTACAGTAGACATGTCAATCTAGTAGTTCAGTTTCATTAGCGCTACATTCGATGCATATGAAACAACAAATGGTACCATTCAGTTTCACGTGTGAAGGCTTTTGAGCATGAACAGAAGCCAAACATTGCTAACACAGGATCAGGGAAGATGGTCTAGACACCTCATGTACATTGAAGACAACAGAGTAAAGCAGCTCTTCTGCAGTGATCTGAGAGAGACCTGTTGCCCAAGGGTCGCAAAAGCTTCCCTATAGATACACCTTTAGAAATACCTTCAGAAATGTGACACTGGTGTAGAAAAATTATGGCCAAGAAATAGTTTCAATGAAGACAAACATTCGGCAAGGGAAGAGAAACCTACGAAAATATGCGTGAGTGTGTTTGTGGGTGCACAAGCACGTATATGTGTGTGTTATTGCGTGCGCTCGTATATATATATATATATATATATATATACATGTATGTATGTGTGTGTGCGTACGTGTGTGTGTGTGAGTCTATAAGCATAATTTCTATGGACAATTAAAATTAATACTAGGTAACTGAGGAAGATCCCAAAGCGAATTTCAAATAATACAAACATTTCTGCTTAAATTTTTCTATACACAGAATACTGGCTAATTACAGATATATACTTAGTAAAGAACAGTTACAGTCTCGATCTCAGAAATTTAGTACACATGTACGAGGCAGCTATCTACAATTACATTTTTCACTGATTCTGAATAAAATATATGTATATAATCTTCTATCCGGTAATATAAAATCTGGAAAACCCCAAAACCTGATTTTTTTTCTTTATAGGAGGGTGGAGTACTTCATATCAGGGGTAGTTTTGCGCGCAACCAGCTGATCAGCGTGACCTGACTCACTCAGGCATGACGTGGAAAATCTTGACAGGTCGGCCGCCGCTTACGTGTCAGGCGTAGTTCAACACTCGTAGGGAGAGGACGTCCATTTGCTGTTTACTATCTCTTTATTGTTTCTTGTAACTCTGTATATAATTTACTCTGAAGATGTTAAAAAAAAATTGCAGATATTCGAATGGATAACAGTGAGAAAAACAAAAAAAGGAAACATTTATCATTATCAATAGCGCAGAAACGTGATCCTGGTGTCTGTGAGGAGACTCACTGAAGAATATGGCATTTGAATGATGTTTGACTTGAAGAAACAGAAAGACAAATTACGAAGTTTTATAACGGAAGTGACACTGAGGAACCCTGCTCTACAACTTGACTGCAGCTAGACGTTTAGACTAGTATTAACCAATATATGACTCTAGCATATAAATAAACTGTGATATAATTCTTAGTCTTTCTTTATTCAAATTAAACACTGTGTATATATGACTATATCTCTTCGAAAAGTTTAAGAAAACCAGTAATTGTAGCAGTAGCCATCCGCATATGCATTTGGCTTGTTTTAATACTTTCTGTTATATATTTTGTCCAATAGCTATTTCAAAGTGGACAAGACCTATCTACTAACACTGTCTCCATAGAAAAGTTTACATAGAAACAGACTTGTTTTAGTAGTTATTCGGTAATGTTTTGCCATATAATTTGTTTTACTATCAATTCCCAAACGTGTATGTTTCTTCAGGAATCATATAGATTTAAGAAAATATATATTTATATTGTTCGAGTCAAAACATAACATGAGATATCCATTGGGTTTTGTGAAATAGAGTCATATGGATTTCGATATAAATAGCATCTCTTGATGTATTCGCATTTCAAAATATTTAATACTTTCTTTGTGAAATTTAATCGATTTCTTCTCGTTCTTAAAAAATGTAAAGGTCAAAATATTTTGCTATTCCAAAGTGAATATTGATCAATTATTTAGATCCGATGAACAATTCAAGCTCTAACATAAATTTGATATAGCACTTCCAAATAAAGTGATACTCTTTGAAACTACAAAAATTCAATTTTGTCATATGAAGAGAAACAAGATTATTTTTAGA
>JARUKP010000398.1:0-11792 GCA_029874955.1 Octopus insularis | reverse complement strand
CCCGAGATCTACATTAAGAGTACAGGTGTCTGTGGAGTGCTCAGCCACTTGCACGTTGTTCCGTTGATCGGATCAACTGGAACCCCCGACGTCGTAAGCGACGGAGTGCCAACAATGTACCCATTATTTCAGTGATGTCATTAGATATCTCCTCTGTATATATTATTGTAATGTTTTTAATATGTATGTTTGTGTATCTGTTATTGTAGGATTTGGAGAGTCCTGCTGACATGATCAAATTTGGACCAGAGTGCCTTTACCTAGACAGCTGGGCGAGGAAGAAACAGTACGATAGCTTCTGTCAAGTTCTTGGGTCAGGTACTCCTCAACATTTTCAGGTAAATTCAACAATTTTAAGCCCTTCACCTCATTTGCACAACGTAATTCCTACTTTACTACCTTCCGTGTGTATTTAGGTTTATGCATTGTTTGTGAATACCTTTTATTCTTTCACTGATTTCAGTCGTTTTACAATATCTATGTTGGGGATTCAAAACCTTAGTCAATTATATCGACCCCATCCAGTGTGGTACTCGTTCTATTTTCCTTTATTTACCAAATGTTTGAGTTTAACTTGACTTGCTTTTACTACCAAGGAGTCATCTCCCCTTACGAAGTAAAATTTCTATCAAATTATAAATTGTTTCATCTCATCTAATGTGTGTAGAGCTTAAATTAGTTGAGATGGGATATGCAATGAAACATTAACACCATTATACTTGAAAATTTTAAAATTTACTTCTGCCTTAATCATCATCATCATCATCATCGTTTAACGTCAGCTTTCCATGCTAGCATGGGTTGGACGATTTGACAGGACTGGTGAAACCGGATGGTAACACCAGGCTCCAATCTGATTTGGCAGAGTTTCTACTGCTGGATGCCCTTCCTAATGCCAACCACTCTGAGAGTGTAGTGAGTGCTTTTACGTGCCACTGGCACGAAGGCCAGTCAGGTGGTACTGGCAACAGCCACGCTCAAAATGGTATATTTTACATGCCACCTGCACAGGAGCCAGTCCGGCAGCACTGGCAACAATCTCGCTTGAATGTCTTTACACATGCCATCTGGTATAGATGCCAGGAAGGCAATGCTGGGCACAGGTGCCATTGACAGTTTCGATTTCATGCACATGATGGGCATCTTTCAGTTTCTGACTATCAGATCTACTCACAAGACTTTGGTCGGCCTGAGGCTAAAGTAGAAGACACTAGCCCAAGCAATGGGACTGAACATGTAACCATGTGGTTGGGAAGTGTAGTACAACATAAATGAACATCATAAAATTTCAGTTAATTTATACCAATGTAATGTGAGGGAAAAAAAACAATGGGAAAAGACAATAGCCATCACTCACTTGCATGACCTGGTATCATGAACTGTGTAATTGTTTGAGATAGCTATATAATTATGAGTAAACAACTTCTTGGCCCTTTTAACCCTTTAGCATTTAAACTGGCCATATCCAGCCCAAATATTCTATTTGTTTATTGTTCAAACATGCCAGATCTGACCTCTCACACCTATGCTGCAATGAAATTCTAAAAATAAGCAATTACATCATCAAAATCTCAATGCTATGAGATAACGCATGGTAAATTCAAAACAGTGAATAAATAAGCATTACATTTGACAGAATAATCTGAATGCTAAAGGGTTAAGCCCTATGATCCATAAGAACATGGAAGATGTTAGAACTGGAGGGAGAGAATGTTGTACTAGCAGTAGGCCAGAACTCATTTTCAATTAAGTAAACTGGAGCCTTATGAAATGAAATGCCTTTGCTCAAGGAGAATATGTACTGCCTGTTCTAAGAACTGAAACTACAACCTTACAATGAAAAGCCAACACTTTAACCGCTAAATGGCAGAGTTATTTTCCTCAACTGTTCTTGCGTCTTAATAATGTAAATTATAATGTAAATTAAGCCACACCAGCTGAAATGTAATCACAGAAGAGTTAATATTTGATAGAATACTGGTTTAATGATTGATTGAATTATAAATATTGTTTGTTTTCTGGTTTAGAGAATATTGGCTCTTTTGTTTGTAAAGTATCATTAGTTCAATAATTAGGCAAACTTTGGTTTGTTGGTCAACAGGATAGAGTTTCTTGTGAACATTGAAAATAATTTTCGAGCACCAGTGTTGCTGAATGCATTCTTCTGATGAATCAAGTGTGTTATGAACATATAACTGTTGTAAATGAGAAGCTGTTCTCCTGTGACGAATACAACAGTGATTATCATATTTGCATTCAAATCTGCTGGAACATAAATATAAATATGCAAATTATCATTTTGGAAAAAAATCTTGTTTATCTATACTTTCTTGATTTCAAAGTTCTTTAGCAATGGCAAAGCACCACCTTCTGAAAACAATAAAACTATTTAGAAAAACTTTTTTTCAGTAAAGTTAACTTTATTTTTGCTATTTTCAGAACTGTTGTCATTTGGTTTTCAAAATATGGGGTCATTTATTATCAAAATATTGAACTATTATTTCATAGAATATCTATTTTTATTTACAGATAACTACTTCATTTATCTACGTATTAATGGTTAATTTAGTTAAACTATAATGGTTAACAGACTACTTAGTCGTCTTAAAGAAAAATAAACTAACTTTTTAGCTGATATTTTAATGTTGAAGTACCAAATTTTATTTAACAGCTCCCCTTATATTGCACCACAATTAGGAATGTATATAAATCTATATATTTCACATTCAAATACAATGTATTTACTGAGGAATACTCCCTAAGCTTTAAGAAAATGGATTTTAAAACTTCAAGGAATTTGTATTTTTTTAACTTTCCAAATTCCATGACATTTATACACCAGGATTTATTTACATTTATATAGGACAGAAATAACCATACTGTTATGAATATTGTTCTACAACCTTGTTGGGTTCAGTCCAACTCGCTGATACTTTGGGCAATAAATTTTCTTTCATAGCCTTCAGCTTGGGTTGACCAATACTGTGTAAATGGAATTTGATTGACAAATATCATGCAGAAACTCATTATATATATTTATATATATCAAATATGTGTGTGTGCATGCAAAAGTGAGTGTGTGTTCTTGTGTTTTAACCTTGTCTAGATATTTGTGTACAAATTCTTATAAACAGTGTATTACTTTTACAATCTTAAACAAAAATATGTCCCACCATTCTTCAAAGAACAATGGGAAAATATTAGTTTTCTTAGAAGCAGGTGATGGTTAGCAACAGGAAGAGCATCTGGCCATAGAAAATCTACCTTAACCATGTTTTGTCTGCTCTGTGCAAGCAGGGAAAAGTGGACATTCAAATGATAATATTATGTCTGATATATGTGTGTGCCTGTGTCTACATAATGCATACATACACACATACATACATACATACACACATACATACATACATACATACATACATACATACATACATACTAGGGTGGTGCAAAGACTGCAACTTTCGAAATTGGTAACCAAGAATCGATATTTTCTTGCAAATTAGGGTTAAAACAAAGGCGTATAAAGAACTTTGCGGTTAGATATTTTTTTCAACACAATCAAAAATTTTTTTAAATTACTATTTTTGGTCAAACTTTCGGATTTCATGTAGTATAACAAATGCATATTTCTATATAGCAGCAGGCAAAATAGTAAATATAGTATCCTTAAGAGGTTGCATACCAAGTTTCAATACAATTAACTAATATCTTGTGGTTCAGCATTGTCTATAAAGAGAACAGGTGTGTGAACTTTTCTCCAGTGATGCTGCAACGGTCATTGCATGTGGACATATCGTACTTGTGTGAAGTTTTCTGTTTTGTACCTTGACTTTAGGCCATTGTATTGAAATTAATGACCGTGTTAAATTTAGTGTTGCTTACATTTAGTGATGACTCATAAGCTAATAATGCATCATGATATTGAATGCCCAATATTTGGTACTCCATGTGATGTTAGCAAGTGAGGACAACTTACAAGGATGTACAAAAATGTGTTTTATTTGAACCAGAAAAAGAAAACGATGTAGTTAAAAAAAGATCCTTCAATTAAACAAATTGTCGAGATTGTAGCAGAAAAGTTAATTCTTCTTTGGCAAAAGGCATCCATCCCTTGTGTTATGATTAAGTCAGTTAAATTGAAAGTCTTGAACTTTTATCCAAAGTACCAAGCATTGCTAAAGTCAGTAAGAAATAGAAAAAATGTGCCATCATTTCAAATGAAGTGTAATGTGTTTAAAAACACTGCAACAAAAGATTTATTTGACATTTTCTGTTGTAAGTGCACTCCTTTAAAAACTGCAGTTGTCATAGAAACTAAAAAGTACCTCAGAGAGAGAACAAGATTTTTTAGCAGGATCAATAGACAAATCAGAAAATGACTATTGGTGGAATAGATCAAGCAGTATCTAAGCAGAACGTTCAGAGTTTGATTAGAAAGAATTGCCCTTCTGTGTCAGCAAAGGATTCTGAATTGATAGTGTTTCCATCAAGCAGTGAATCTGAAAATAGATCAGCAGGTAAAAACGTAAATTTTCCAATTCCATTTTTCATGAAACAAAAACAAATCAGCAAAAACATAAGTTCAAAAACACCCAATAAAGCAAATGAAATTCCCAGAACTATCTTCTGCCTGTGATTTCACTGGTGTGCCAGACCATGGTACTGCTCTTCTTACAAGTTTGATTATCATTGACATAACAGCAAGTACATCTTATTGAATATCCTTTCATTATAGACAGATCGAAGATAAAGCAGGAACAATCCAGAAAACGTAAATCCCTTCTGCAGGAAGGTAAACCACATAAACCATTGTCTGCCATGTATTTTAAATGGAAGGAAGGACACAACCCTCATAAGTGAACAAGTGGGAATAACTTTTTGTAAGAAAACAATTCAAGAACGTATTTCATTGATAGAAGAATATGAGTCCTGCTATCTTGGGCACTTTGCTGTTTAAACGGGTTCTGCAAAAGCCAATTCTGATGGTTTGTTGTATTATTTGGAAACCAATGTGATAGTAACCAATTACATGATAGTTTTAGGTTGCAATGGTACTGCAGTCAAAACAGGACCAAAAGGAGGCACCATTAGACTTTTGGTGGATAAATTGAAGAAGCCATTGCATTTGTTTGTGTGTCAGCTTCACTCAAATGAGCTTCCTCATTTTATTAATGATCTTGATGGAAAAACTACTGGGCCTGGTGGATTTCTTGGTAAGAGACTGGAACGATGTGAAACTCTACATGTTGTGAAATTTAATCAGATTCCAATGGACACCATCAGTGGACAGAAACGATCACAGCACTGATCAAAAACCATGAATGGGGCTATGTTCGAGAACTAGCATGGAGTCACTTAAAGTAGGCTTGAACGCTGTATAAAGGGAAATCTGTATGATCTTTCAAAATTCCAACCCTAAACTTTGCTGCCTCAAACTACCTGGACATGATTAACTGGCAGGTCACTATTGTTACTGAACCACCTCTAACAGGCATTTTTCCAATGAAGAAATCTATACCTTCGTTCAACAGCGGCATTTGATGCAACTTGAAAAGTTACTGTGCCACACCCAAGCTGTGTAAAACTCGTGACAGAAGCATCATCTAATGTTTGTGGTGAGAACAGTTGAGATGGTTTCATTAGGGGTTGAATCGAATCAAGAGAAAAAATTCCAGTGTTCAAGACAAAAAGGGACTTCAAATTGAAAGGTAATACAGCAATAATCAATTAGAATTGTTTAGGTTTAGCTATTTTGAACACAACAAACAATTAACATTATGACGTTTTAGGAATTTCCAAAACAGCAAATCTTTGATTGTTCCATTCTTTATTTGAGAGTGAGATACTAATTCACGTCTACAAAAAAAAAAGATTAATTGGCTTTATTGCTGGAACGAAAAGGAATGTACTACAACGATTCATATTATTTAGTTACATGGAATTATTTCAAATAAATTGGAAATGTTAATTATTTTTATCACCAAAATGTGTCAAGAATCAAAAATTGGTTTACACATAATTTTATTTTAATGTGTCATCTAGACCTCATGTAACACACATATTTAGTCATCTAGTATTAAAAATAATAATGAAAAAACAAAGTCGAAAAGTCTATTCATTTCATATAATTTCGAAATTTCAAGTGCACTGCAGAACCTGAAGATATAAATTTTAGAGCTTCAGATTTTAACAATTGTTTTTAAAGGATTTCGCAAAAGACACTCGATTCGTAACAATGAATGTAAAAAATAAAATGAGGAACAGCAAATGTGTGATAAATTGATTTTCCGATCATTATTAAAAATTTCAAGTGGGCTGCAGAGCCTGAAGATGTAAATTTAAGAACTTCACATTTTAACAGTTGTTTTTGAAGGATTTTGCAATAAAAAAATATATTCTTGCAAGTATATTTCGAAAATCTGTGTAAAAAGTACCTTTTTTGCTCCACCCTAGTATATACATGTATATAGGCACACATATACATTTGTATACACATATATGGGTCTACAAGTGTCCTCACAGTATACTAAGCAAAGAATTATTTTAATATGTATGAGGAAAGACAGGATCCTGCTACCATTAATTAGCGGAATAACTAAGTTCAATAAACAGAAATTTCATATTTTGCATTGAATGTTGACTATAATTGTACAAAAGGTGTAGTGGTTCACAACCATACCATCAGAGACAGTTCACTTCATATCTGGCATGTACACACTAGTTATTAGAAAGAATTCATGCAAAATAAACTTCTTCAAATGCCTGGAAATCTCCTTAGGTTTAAGTGAAAATTTTTTTTTCAGTTAAGTGATCTGATTTGGAGTAGATCTTCTGAAGTAGCAGGAAGTGCAAAAATAGATTTTTAAAAAAAGTGCAGAGAGAGAGATTACTTTTGTTGGCAACAAATGTCTTCTCCCTTTGAGAAAAGGGGCAAACTGTATGATGCTTATGAATAAAATACTATGTTGCATACTAGTGAGATATGAATTTTGAGTGCAGAAAGCTTGCAAAGACTTGGGGTAAAGTGGTAAAGATTGATCTTGAGAAGTTGTGTCTGCCACCCTTTCCACCTATTCACTACCCTCTCATCTCTCCATTTTCCTTTCTTGTATTAACTGAACAATGCCACCTGGGACACATGAGAAAACACTAAATCTGTTCCTATTCAATCCCACCTCTATCACCACCTTACTACAAACTACTCATCTTATACGATATGGGTCACATTGCCTCTGATCAAGCATAAACAACCTACAGTGGCAAAAATCTTGTTCTTGAAAAGGTACAAAGCAACCACAATTGTCTTACTGCTGTGATAAATGCACCCTGTAAACTCTGAAAAGTATTAGTTGTTAGGAAGGGCCCACAGCTCTAGTAACAAACTAAAATAAAATGTACAAGTGAAATGTGGTCCTGAGATGTTGAAGGAGAGATTTTTCTTCTTTGTTTTTATATTTTACCCATGCTGGAGAGTGAAACATATTTATTCCTCAAGCACTTTGAACACCCTATAATCAGGTTCAAAGCGGAGACTTAAAAGCAATGTTAACCAAGACAATTGGTTAAATACTACAATGAGTGTCTGTAGTCTTAATCAGGTTGATAAAATAGGGTTGTCAAGTCATCCCAATTTGCTGGGATTCATGCTAGTTTTCAGACAATAGTATCAGGGTCTCAAGATAATGCTTCAGGATGGTGAATTGTCCCAGTCATTTAATTTTATTTTAACAATAAATTTTCATAAATATTTTCCAATTTGTTTGTATATGTTTTTTAAAATCTTTTCTTCCCACTAATCTTTCAGCTTTTAGAAAGTATAGTTACGATTTGCTTTTTGTTTTATTCCGTTTCCATGAAAGTGCAAACCATCAGCTCATACACAATGATTAGCAGGGTTTCTTCCCATTTTTTTTTTTTTTTTGTTTCTAGGTTTTGAGATTTTAACCCTTTCAAATTTTGCTAATTTTTTCAATAAATGATTCAACAATGTAAACACTCATTAGGTCCAAAATAGGTTGGCTATTTGATGCACTATTTACTTTGAGTAAAGCTGATTTTGCTATTTAGAAGAAAAGCACTGCCAAAGCTGACTTTGTGGTGGAATAGCAAACCAAATAAAAGACTAACAATCTATTTTGACAATTTAAATTCTTTTGAGACATAAGTTGCTGAAAAAAAAGTGGTGGGGGGAAATTGTAAAGTATCTATAAAAAGAGATATTTATATACACATATGATGAATTATTTTGGCTAAAATCAATCTAAACAATCTGTAAGCTGATAAGAATTTTTATGTGAAATGCTTTTTTTAAAAAAGAATTTTTTAAATTATCAAGGAATACTAGAAATGGACTTCTTTGATGCAATGTTCATCTGATCCATTTCCAATATTATTTAATATCTCGAAATAAAGTGCACAATGTTCTCTTTATATTAATATTCTATCCTTCTAACCCATCTACACAATATTAATTCAATTATTCAACACTTGTAGTAGTAAATCTACACTGCCACCTGTAATCATTTCATATTTTGCATAGAATTTCATTATCTAATTTCATTTTTTCTTTTCCATAACATTTAAATAAATCCAAAGTTTTAGCTGAATATTTTCTCACATTCTACCCACTTAACCCTTTAGTGTTTAAACCAGCCATATCTGGCTCAAATACTCTGCCAGAGCCAGCTTTTTGTACCTAACCCATGTTATTCTAAAAATACAGTCACATCATCCTGAATGCTAAAGGGATAATGCTCTATATTTTAGCATCATACATTTACTAAATTTATATTGCAATTTAATTTCATCTTTAACTCCATTTTACAACTGATTTTTATTTACCAATAAAATTTCCTTTTATTTCCAAAGTCTGTGAGACCATCTTAAAAAAAAAAGCTGAGGGCTTTATGCTTGACTTGTTTTAGTCATTAGACTGTGACCATGCTGGGGCACTGTCTTGTTAATATTCTTAGACAATAGAATATAACTTGCAGTTTCTGAAGGTACACTTGTGAGAAAGAAAAGTTAACTATCAATTGAACAATCCCTAAGAAAAATATGGATAAACTATAGTATCTAGAATCATTATACACTGTCTTTTGCAGCATGTGTGAAATATTGTTCATATAAACATCATGCGTTATTTAAAATAACATGCAATTCACACTAGAAGTTCCATATTTTTTTTTATATTCATTAGTTTAACATAACTTGTTGCATGTTATTAAATACAAAAGATAAATTGAAGGTGATAAATTATTTATAGCTTGTTTTGCATTCATTTTATTTTTAAAGGTAGCAAACAAGAACTGGAGCTTCCGGTATTAAAGTTTTTTCTCTCACAAAGTTACATGTTTAACAGGATATGTCACAAAATATCATAAAACAAATGGCACAAATAAAGACATGATTGATCCAATATCATATGAAAGCAGTAAGCTGATAATTCATGATTAAATCTTCAAATAAAAACACTATAGGTAACAAACAAGTAAAAGCAAACTATGTATTAAACTGAATAAATAAAATAATAGAAATACATAGATAATGATAAAAATATAATTAGATTGGCTGGATCTGCTGGAATAAAAAGTCAAGACCAAAGATTCATAGAGTATATAACATGATTGAATTTTTAACATTGGTTAATAATAATAAATTTCTGTGTATATTTTAGACAAAACTTGTCATCTATAGAATTAATGTAAAAATTATTTGAAATAGATGCGCTTAGAAAAATAATTGGGGGGAAAGGACTTGTTGAAAAGCCAATATTAGGCAGCTATGTAACAACAAAGCAAAACCTCTGCCCAGAGCTCTTTTAATATTATAATGGAATATATTATGAAAAAGGTTAATAAGGTTGAGCAGACAGGCATAAATGATAATTATAATTACTCAAGGATGTTATAGAATAATTTATGATACCAGAGCTATAGCAAATTCATTTTACTTTAACTCTGGAGCCATAAACATTCTGTTAGAATTCTCTGAACTTGTCATGACAAAACAAGCAAGAAAACATGAAAAGTAAATAATTCAAAAAATTTTTAAATTAAAAAAAAGGGGGGGGGGCATTTAATGTTTACAAGTCATTTGAAAAATATTCAATAGTGAAAAGGAAAATATTTTAAAATATTTTCCATCACTGTTTCATATTCATATTAAATATTGATTTTTACAATTAAAAGTGGTTTCAATACAAAGTATCAAAGTTTAAAACTGAATTATGAAATAATTGTTTTTAATTCAGCATGGATTAATTAAATCCAAAATCACAAAATACTTGAAAATCATTGAGGAGATTACATTTTAGAAATGAAGAAATACCAAAGTGAATAAAAAAAACTGAAAATAAAATGGAAGCAAAATATGTTAATATTGAGTGAAGATTGATGGAACAGTATTGCTGGAGATTGATGGAACAGTGCAGATGGTGTTGACACAAGATTGATTTTAGTAGACAATAGAGAATTGGTGCTTTTTCTCCTTATTAAACCAACAGAGACAAGAGGAAACTTCAAACTCTAAAAATAGTAGACAAACTTTGGAAGAAAAGAAACAGAAACACACAGAAACAAAACAAGACCATTGAGAACTAATAGTGGGGAAATACTATGCCAACTACAGGGCAAATAAACTCTAATGTGTACTGAGAATTGTCCCATCAAAAGAAGCAGGCAAGAATCAAAGTGGAGAACTCACCAATGATTGACTAAGAGGCATCCTTTTCCGCTGGATCTTCAATGCAGCCAAATTTTGAGCCTGAATTATCAACAAACTTGGTCTATAGTGGTACAATAACATCAAAGGCTGATGTTGCTACATGTACAGCAGCATACTGCACTGTTGTTTGTGTTCAGAGGCCAACAGTTTACCTCAAAAGACATTCCTTTAAGGAGGATGAATATGTTAAATGGTGTACAGTTGGCGAGTAACCAAACTCTAGCAGAAATAAATACTAGTTAAGTAGAAAATCAGGATTAAATGCTCATAATATGAAAATAGTGATGCAACTGTAAAGTTGTCTGCAAAATTTGGAAAGTAACTTTGGCTAAAGCACATAAAAGCTTTAAAAGGAAATTTATGTTTAATTACATTAAAGGAACAGCTTTCTAGTGAAGCATGTCATTATTAGCTGAGTTTTTTTTTTTTTTAAACTAGACACTAAAGGTATCCTTTAATAAGTAAAAACTATTATTATAAGAACACTTAATATAAACATATAACACTATATTTAATGATTGAAAAATATATTTGATAAATGTTGGAAACTTTCGTTAAACCAACAGCTAAAAAGTATTCACTCATTTTTTTTTAGCTAAAATCATTAGCTGTTTTGGAAATTCATTAATCACTAAATACCATTATCATTTAATGTCTGTTTTCCATGTTGGCACAGATCAGGTGGTCTGACCAGAGCTGATAAGCTGGAAGGCTGCACTAGGCTCCAGTAATCTGTTTTGGCTTGTTATCTACAGCTGGATGCCCTTCCTAACACCAACCACTTTACAGAGTGTACTGGGTGTCTTTTATGTGTCTATATGAAAGAAGCATCTATTTACAGAGAACTGGCTCTACTGACCCTCATAAATATCTTTTCAACATTATCCAATAATTTAAAAGGATAAAAGTACTAGGTATTACATTTATAAAGTATAAATTTGTTAAGTAGTTGTATGGTTTTAATGTTAGGCAGAAGAATATCTATAATAGTGTAAGGGTTGTTTCTCAGTCCCTCCATCATAGAGTAGTTAATTGATTGATTGATAGAAGACATGAGAAAGAATCTT
>JARUKP010000397.1:0-11799 GCA_029874955.1 Octopus insularis | reverse complement strand
CTTCTTAGGTCCAACTTTTCGCTCAAGGTACTTACACTCTGGCGAGTATGCACACTGACATTACTCATCCATCGGAGCATACTGGCTTCATTCCTTGCAAGCCTTCGTATGTCCTCAGCAGTCATGGCTGATGTTTCACTGCCATGTAGCATGGCTGTTCGTAGGCATGACTGTGCTACTCAACCTCATGGTTCTGGGTTCAGTCCCACTGTGTGGCACTTTGGGCAAGTGTCTTCTACTCTAGCCTCAGGCTGACCAAAGCCTTGTGAGTGGACTTGGTAGATAGAAACAGAAAGAAGTCCATCATATATGCATATATCTATGTGTCTGTGTTTGTTCCTTACAACCGTTTGACAATTCATTTTGCAGTAATTGACTTAGTCTGCCATACATGAATATCAGTGAATAATAGAGACATTCCCAACACTTTGGATTTCTTCTTAGCAGTAACAGCACAATGAAATTGATGTAGACTTTATAGTTCTGACATCAAAGATGTTTGGTAAATTCTTTTCCTCTGATTCTAAAATGATCTATGTTGCAGAATTGTGGAACACAGCAAGAAGAGAAATGGAAAAACTGAATTCTTCTGATTGTAGATAGACTTAACTTCTTGAGAATCAAGATCAAATAAACTTTGAAGCACAATATAGCTACAGACAGTTGTGTCTGACACCATCTTTTTAAGCAAATCCCTAAAAAGGATTATTAAGACATCAGGACTCATAGAGTTGGGTAGGTAGCCAAATATTGCCAAGACAATTATCAATGTTGTCACATAAATCAATTAAACAACTTAGAGAATTTTTTTTAAAAAATTGAAAGAATGGTACACCTAGAATGACTTAAGTGTTATCACTTGAAATTTTGTACATGAGCACCCAGGGATAAAGAAATTTTAAGATTAGAACATAATCAGAAAATAATGCAGAACTTCCTTGAGTAGAAAAATTATAAGACACTTTACAAAAAGTGCAGGATATCTATGTACAACATGCTTCAACTATAAAAGGCAAAACGTGCTCTATATCAAGGTGTAATTCTTTGCATCCTTTCATCATACATATGAAAGTGACATTGATAGCTGAATTATTAATTTTTTCCACAGTTCCAGGTTTATAGGGAACAAAGAAATTAGACCATACAATTTTCATATCTTCTGAAGGATAGTAGCGATAAAAAGTGAAAAAACAACCCCAACAAGAGATCAAAACTAAGATGTAAACATGGTTTACTAGTAACTTACCTTTACAATTTTCAGGAGTCATGATATTGATTAAATCTAGATTTTAAGTAAATTCCATACATACTGGAACCACCAAGGAATTAAATGGCTCATCTTATCTTATAGCTCAAATGAGTAAAACATCAACAGTTTGGTTTTTACAAAGGAACTAATAATGAATTACCATGAATACACCAGTTTTAGAAAAAGGTGTATAGCATCATCCTTGCATGATGTAAGAAGTAACCAAAAGGGTTGGTAACAAACAGGACATCCAGCTGTAAAACAATGTCTCAAAAAAAAAAAAAAAAAAAAAAACCTATCCAAACTATGCCAGAATAAACATAAAAAAATGATAATGTTAATGGAAAATGCTGGTGTAAGCACAACAGTATACACCAAGAATCAGAAAGCTTTCATTTGACAACAAGAACACATACAGTTGAATGACCATGTAACAATATCTGAAAGTCAAATACTGCTACTCAATGTGGTGCTGTATCATAAAAGTTGGTTGCACTGGTGTTATACATGTAAAATAACTTGGTATAGAATGAGATGTTTTATTGAGACATTGTGTAAAGAAATATACAAGGTTAGAAGTAACCAGACTAAACAAATTAAAAAAAACCGCAAGTATGTCAGCCTGGATAGATGTGATATATGAATACAGCAGGTATACTAACCATTATTTTTCTTCCACATGATTATAATAGCTCTTGATTAATTAATCAAATACATTATGAGTAAACTTTGAAGAACAAAGTTGTTAATTAAACAGACTATTTGTTGACTTCATAGTCACATGTAAGACTAGAAAATCAACAAATAACATGCAAATACAAAAGAAATTTAATATGTCATTCAAATGATAATCTGATAATGCTTTATATCATTCATATGTATTAGTGAACTACTGAAGCAAAATATAAAAGTCTTCTAAAAAATGTCTAATAGGGAATACATTTAGAATATTAAGAAGGAGCAATTAATAAAAACTAAATGTTGGATCTATGAAATGCATTTAAAGCTATCGAGAGTCGCCATGTCACAATCTTGGAACCTTAAAGCAAATATTTAGCCTCTTTCCATCAGAAAAACATATAATAGATATTGTAAGTTATTCATCATCAGTTTTTATGCATAATATCACTTAGATTATTAAAGGACTTTTCAATGAATATTCAAGAAAATCACAAGTAGTTTATAAACATCACTTTACTCAAAAATATTCAAGAAGCATATTAAGGTGCACAACAATGTTGTAGACTTGGATATGGTACACTGATGCCAGATATTTGAGAGACAAACAGACAAAAGGTAAATGTCCTGTTTGCAGAAAGTGACATACCTTATACACTTTCTTCAGTCTAAATGCAACATTCTTTAAATTTTTTTCCTCCTAATTTTTAAATGTATTCAAGAGAAAATCTTCGCAAAAAGTGCAATGATCTTAAACATAGCAACTCATCTACTAACAGATGAGAAGAGTTGACTTGGTTGGAAAACAATCTAAAAGAGGATATTTTGTCCTCTCTTAAACTGTCATTATCACAAGCAGTACAGCATGTGGAGCTGAGGTAATTTAACCCCAGCTTAAAAGAATGTATTTCATATATGCAAACCAATCTCTACTTCAATTATTGCAAATACAATGAAACATATGTATACACATAAACATGTACAACACACACACATATATATAAATATATATACATGCATAAATACTTTTATATACACACACACACATATAATTTTATAAAATACACATATATACTATCATAATCATAATAATCATTAGTGTTTGTTATTTAAACATAAAAACCTACGGCTAGCTCTAAGGAAAAAAAGAAATTTAAAATGTGGTTCATGTAATTTCAGCAACTGCATTAGACCATAAAAATAAAATCATTCACTCTATCCAGGAATCAAACATTTATAGGTAACTTACTATACTTATTCCATATTATTAACACAACCAAACGCTTAATATAAGCCAATCAAAAACCCTGTTGGTGTGACACTGTTGCACAACTATTTGTGATAAACAATGTGATATAGTAACAATTTCTAAAGTAGTATGGTTTTAATTCCACCTTTAGAGTTTCTGTCTTAAACTCTGCTCTGATGATCATCATGCACTGATGTTTGTGTATGCATGTGTATGTGAACTTAGGTTACCTGGCATTAAATACTGTTACTCAAATTGCTAGATCTTATCCACTATGTCATTCATTATGGATCTTTTATTTCTAGCTCTTTTTTATTATTAGACCAACAAAAGATCCACAGCCATGTGGTGGGATATTTTGTGTGTATAGGGAGCAAAAGTAAAGGGGGAGGAAGGACTCAAAAATGACACAGATGCAATTTTGAACAAATAAAAGGGACAGTCTAGCAGTGTGGTCCGTTCAGAATTCAGGAGAAAATTTCATTAGTTAGAGATCAAAACAAAAAGCAACTGGTTAGAAACAGAGAGAGAGAGAGTTAGTTTAAAGTTGCATCGAATGGATAAATCCTGCACAATAGTCATTGCAGTATTCTAAAATTGACAAAATTGGCTTTAAATATTGTAAACAGTTGTAGCTGCTTAACATACAAATGCTCAACAGACTTAGCATAGCACAATCTATAGAGATCCATATGAACGAGAAGTGACAAATGACTGTTACAGTCTTCAACATATAGCAACTATCTACACAAAGATTCTTTAGAAATGAAATAATGAAAAGTCTAAAAATGAATTACTCATTTTCTAGTCTCACATTTATCATGAACAACTATTGACAGAACATCCTAAGCATTCTTTATTCTAAAATTCACATACTGGTCAAAAGTAAAAGGTGAAACAACATAAAAGTGGAGTGTATAGAACTTAGGATAAGATGTGATTGGCTAACTACTCAGGCTAACAACCATCTCTACCAATCAACTACACCAAGAACATTTTGTCTGAGGGAATTTAAGCTTGCTGGTATACTAATCTAAATATAATAGGTTCGGTTTCAACTGCTGGCATTTCATTGTGTCCTAAGGTAAAAGTCATTTACATCAACAAATTAGGTCTTGCTTGGGAGAAAGATGGATAACTATCACTAACCTAAAAGGTAGTATTTCACTGCAAAATATGACACAAGATTTTAATCATTTTACTTAGTACGATAGAGACATGCATGGATATTCTATTTAGATGCATGGTGATGATGCTTGGATGCAACAGAAAAAGGCAAAAGCAGTTGAAAGTAGCATAGTAATGGCAACGAAAACTAAACTCAACTGGACAATTTTTCAGCTCACTCTTGCTATTTACTTATGATCCAACAGCTCTCCTTAAACATAAGGAGTGAAGACAAGGTTATGATCTCATCTTACTCCACTTTGCTTTTCTTAATCTTAAATGAGCTTTTAGATGCCCACATACATGATAAACTGGCCTAATGATTGTATGATGATCAAATCACAAGTTCAATCTCAAGTAATACATTCTTCTCGCCTTGGTTGCTCACTTTATTCATTCAGTTTCTACTTCAAAGTAAAGTGTCAAACAAATATTAGCACCCAACTATACATGTCATGTGTAGTAATTGAAAAGGTCTGACTTTGCAGAACCAAATGACCCATAAGAAAAAAAGATAGTGTAGAGAAAAAAATCAAAACAAAGAAAGGAAAAAAAACATAATTCTAATTTGGTATATTTAACGAAGAAAATGTAATGAAAACCTTGGTTTGAAATCTGATAGTAGTAATAGGTGAGAGGAAATATAGTTGGAGATAGAACCACACTAATGTTTAGGCATACATACACATAAATAGCTAGATAGGTTGATAGGTAATAGCCAGAAATAGGCAAATAAATAGACATTAAAAAATAGACAGACAGGTAGACAGGATAAAACAGCTAAATGTGGTTTAGACATAGAGTTAGATGGTTTAAGAAATAATGAATTGATAGATAAGCAGATATATATCTACACCTCTCTCTTCCTGGTGAGGATGGTGAATAGCTTATGCTTAGAAGTTCAGTTCCCTAGCCCACCATATCAGCACCCAGTCAGCTTGTAGAAGTGGAATTGATAGAAATATTTGTAGCCAAACAAAGGTTAAAATCAACATTGTCATAATTCTGTTGTCCAGTTACTTGCTGCTGCTGCTGTTGTTGTTGATGCTGAATTTGTGATTGTTGTTGATGATGGTGATGATGATGGAGTGCTTGCTGTGAGTTTAAACAGGGCTGTTTTTGTTGAGAATTTTGTTGCTGTTGTGACTGATTAAGACGAATAGGTAAATGCCTATGTGAGGAGTGTGATGAGTGAGGTGGATGCGCCAAAGGACCTGTCTTTGACCCATTAGACACAGTTTGGGAAGGATTTGAAATCAAAGCAGATTTTGATATTTGCAATGTATCCATCTGAATATTGTTATTTTTATTGCTATCATTATTATTGCCATTGTTTTTGGCATCATCATCATCATTATCATCGTCATCGTCCTCATCATTGTCATCATCATTGTCATCATCATCGTCATCGTCATCATCATCATCATCATCATCATCCTCATCCTCCTCTTCTTTTTTAGGTAAAATGTTCAAGTTGTTTGAGGCATCCTCAGCTGCAACCTCTGCAGCATGTGTACGTACATGACGATGCAACCCATACTGATGTGCAAATCCTTTACCACACGTGACACACACATAAGGTTTAATTCCTGAGTGAATGGTAATGTGATACTCATAGGAGGACTTCTGACAAAATGATTTGCTGCACTGAGTACACTTGTACAGATAGTCACCTGTGTGGATGCGAATGTGGCGTTGGAGAGAAGTGCGATGACTGAATGCCTTTCCACAATAGACACATGTGAAAGGTGACTTTTGGCTCAATGTGTTAACAGGGTTACTGAGAGATGAAGTAATCTTTTTGTTGGTAGGCTGATGACATGCAGAGAAATGTTCTTCTAATTGAGAACTCTGCAAAAAATCTTTACCGCACTCACTGCACCTCAATGGTGTTGTACTTCGTTGCACAGAGCTCTCATCAGTAGGAGGTTGTAAGGTTGTAGCATTATGTGCACTATGCATGTGCTGTTGAAGTGTCAGCTCATCAGGAAAGCTTTCAGCGCAGTAAGAACAGTGCCACAGTTCAGACTGCTGTTCTTTGCTTGTGTGCACAGTAGCTAAATGATTCTTTAGAGAAGAGTGCTCACAAAATACTTTTTCACAATGAGGACATTGATGTGGACGTACTCCTGTGTGGGTACGTAAGTGTCGCTTCAGATCACAATGCTGTGAAAACTTCTTGCTGCAATGGACACATAAATATGGTTTCTCCCCAGTGTGAGTACGTACATGCTGTTGAAGACCAGCTTGGCTAAAGAAAGCCTTGTCACAACGTAAACACTTGAAAGATCGCTCTCCTGAGTGTAAAGAAGTATGTCGCCTCAGGTTTGATTCATCAACATATGACTTGTTGCATTCTTTGCATTTAAATGTACCTTTTGCATTAGTTCGAGTTCCACCTCGTTTTGATGATTTGCTAGGTTTTGCAGAACGGTTGTTTTTTTTTTTGTTATTGTCCTTACCGTCCTCAGTGTTGTTGCTCTGGTCATTGTTTTGTGAGTCATGGCTAGTAACATGATATTTCAGTGAAGACTGGTTATGAAAAGCTTTGCCACACTGCTTACAAGTGTATGGTTTCTCATCTGTGTGGATACGCATGTGGCGGCGTAATGATGTGCGCTCTGAAAACGGTCGATTGCACTCGAGACACATGAAAGGTTTTTCACCCGTATGGGTGCGCAGATGTGACTTCAAGTGGGAGGCATGAATAAAGGACTTTTGGCATTTTAGACACTTATATGGCTTCTCGCCTGTGTGCTTGGCCAGGTGGTTTTTCAGCGAAGTTTGGTTGTAGAATGACTCTCTGCAGTGCAGACAGACATATGGACGCTCTCCGCTGTGCAGACGCAAATGCCTCTTCAGTGACGACTGTTCTGAGAACGCACGTGGGCACTTGTGACATTTGTGTGGCTTTTCCCCTGTATGTGTGCGCACATGTGACTTTAAGTGTGAGGTAGTTGCAAAGCACTTCTCACAGTGCACACATTTGAATGGTCGATCAATGTTGCTCTTGCGTAGATGTGAGAACAGTTGGTACTTAGTTTTGTATGGCTGGTTGCTTTCCTCCTCTGGTTCATCATATGACCACTCATAGATGCTTTCTCTTTCCTTCAGACTGAGACTAGATGCTGTAGCACCACCGTCAACAGAAATAGTACGACTACTTTTACCCGTACTTGGGGTGTTGTTATTTGGTTGGAGTTGCTTGTCTCCACCCTCTGTCTGCTCCTCTTTCTCTACTTTTACGTCATTTTCAATCATTACTTCCAATTTTTTATCACTTTTTCCCATTTCCTTTCCTCCTCCATTATCATCATGATTATCCTCATCGTCATCATCGTCATCATCATCATCATCATCAACACCATCATCTTCATCGTCGTCATCATCATCATCATCATTGCCATTTCCCATTTTTTCTTGTACTTTCTCTTTCTCTGCTGCAGCTTCCAATATTGGTTTTGGATTCAGAACTAGGTTTATATTTGGACTGTTTGTTTTGACGACTGCATTTGAAGTAGCTAATGTGGCCACTGCCCGCTGCGGTTGCTGCCGCTGTTGTAGTTGTTGTTGACTGCAGTGGCTGTTAGCAGAAACTGCATTTGTCAATGATGAACTGATGCTGTTATTGCGACTGGCAGTGCCATAGAGTTTCAAATAGCTACTGTTGGCCTTCATTGACACACTGTATGCACTACCACCATCACTACCTGTAGCCCCATTTAACAGACTACTGCTGCCACTGAATTTACCACAGGTGTTCTTCAAGTTTTTAACACCAGTCATAGAGACACTATATTAACTACTAAGATAGCGGTGATGGTAGAGAGGCTTGCTGTGGCGACCATTGCTGCTGATGCTGCCAAGAGTATTATCACCATTGCTATTGTTCTGTACAGGTGATTGTAGTTTGCCTATAGGGGGTAAAGGTGAGCATCTACTGCTGTTGCTGCTGCTACTGTATTTAACATGGTCCATGATTCTTGTTGCACTAAATGTGCAAAGACGTTCCTCAAAGCAAAGGAATAGGAATGTAAAAGTAGATCAAGCAGTTATGGTAAGAAGAGTGTGTGTGTGTGTGTGTGTGTGTGTGTGTGTGTGTGTGTGAGTGTGTGTGTGTGTGTGTGTGTATGAGTGTGGAAATGGATGTGTTGATGTGAATGTTTCTATAACAGGTACTTTTCACTGTTGCTCACCATCTTCAGGCCACAAGATAAAACACTGTAAGAGAAAAAAAAAAGAATTTTTTAAAATAAACAATATATGCATATAAAAATACATGTACATTTGATTAAACAACTACATGCATAATTGAACTAAAAAGTTCTATGTCAAGATTTCATTTAACTATAACAGACATCAATAAATAAAAATGAAAAACTGAAATGTTTAAGCTTTCAAGTCTTAACTCATTCTCTTAGACACTAACGCAATTTCTAGGAGGGGATTTTTGTTGAATTGAAATTAATAAGTACTTATTTTATTTTATAATTCATAATTTCATATTCGGAACCACAAAAGACAAGCTAAAAGCTTTACTGTCTAGACAAGGGGTTCTCAACTATTTTTTAACCTAGACACCTTTGATTACTATTTTATTCTGGTGGACCCCCATAGCCATTCAATGTTTAAAAGCTAGTTTATAGAAACTTTTACAAAGTTCCTATTTAGTTCATTACACATTAACTTGTGAAGGTTGAACTATGTAAAATGCTACAGAAAGAAACCTAGCTGTTTCTTGCAATACATACCAATACATACAAAATTACATTTTTTCAGGGACTCTTTAAATACTATTGTGGATTGCCAATTTACTATTTTGTTGTGTGGACCCCCAAGAGTCTTTTATGAACCCCCGTTGAAAACCACTGGTCTAGACAATCTCTACAATCACAAGCTGACATCCAAAGGCTGGAAGTAAAAGAACTCCATCGGCAGTGAAAGCAACAGAAAAAAAGCAGGATCAGAAAGTGAAATTCAGCACTTTTTGGTAGAATGACTGAAAAAATGTTGGTTCATAAGATGCAAGATGAAATCAAAATATTGTTGGTGATAAATGCATGAATGACAATGATGATGAACTGGTCACCCAATTAGTATTCTTATTAACATGATCAGACCTAATAAGAAAAATATCAGTGCTTCATAACAAGTTTTACCAAATACCCAAACAACCTCCCTTGAAGTTATTTAACAGGTATGTGGAATTAAATATACTCAAAGTGGAAACAACAAATGCTGCCAATTTCTGGATGAAGGGACTTACTTCATTTGGGCATCATAGTGATTATTCTGAAGCTGTTACAATGAGCTCAGTCTGCTAAATAGAGTATGTCTATTTAGCAGACTGAACTCAATCCAGACTAAGCAGAGAATGTCTTTTACACGTAAACAAAAGCATATCTAAGTCTGAACTCATAAGATATTGTTTTATGAAAATGTTTAAATTAGACACAGCTGCACTGCAAAACTCTTAATAGAAAGCGTTTGCCAGTTGGTGGTTTTAAATGTATGAATGATGACAAAAGATTGTATTAGTTGTAATACAGAATCTACTTCCATCAAAACTACTACACTTTCATTACAAGGCAGAAATGTCCAATTAAATGCAAAAAAAAAAGAAACCTTCCTTATTTTCTCTGAGTTTATGTGACATACACTTGTTTAGATTTAGTATCTCCTTAGGCTAAATTAATATTCAAAAAATCAGGACATGCAAATATTACTTCTATTCCAACAGTAGATTGTGGATTTTCTGACAATGCTCCTTCAGTCTCAGTGTCAACAGCAGAAATGCAACCCCTTCACCTCCACCTCATCTTAAAGGTGAAGCTTCTTTTTCCAGATTTTTAAAATCAATCACCAGTCCTCAGTCAAATCGTCCAACCCATGCTAACATGGAAAGTGGACATTAAACGATGAATGACTGCATTTGTTATTTCAATGTAACTGCCAGGTACTTTAATAAGACATTAACTAAATCTGAATTCATGTAATGTACAAATTTTAAAAGTATTTTGCTCACCTTGATACATGACTCGAAATGATTTAATTTGGTAAAAGATTACTCTTTGTAGGGAAAGAGAGAAATATAGTAGATTTAATCATCTGTCAAATATCACTACTAATTATTTTATCAAGCAGGAAATAACTGATAAATAGAAAGAACATGCAATTTATTGTCAGTTTAGGAGTGATGATATAAAGTATTTAGGTAAAGCATTTAAAATTTCAGAAGTTGATTATACCATAATTTTAAAAATAGTATCTAATTTGTGTTTTGAAGATAGGGAAAGTTTAAAATATCTGGTTGAGTGGGATATGACCTAGTTATCCGTATAGTTAATCAGGTTGTCCGCAAGTCATATCCAACAACTGGTGTAGGTGCATTGTAGTCAACTGCTACAAAGGAAAAGGTGATGCCTTAGAAATAATTACAGAACTATTAAATTGCTGGACCAGGTGATGAAAGTTAGAAAGATTGACAACTCAACTAATTAGGAAGAGAATTAGCCTGGATGAGATGTGGTTCAGTTTTGTGCCAGGGAAAGCTCTACTGATGTTTTCTTCCTGATAAAGCAACTGCAGGAGAAGCATTTAGTCACGAATAAACCTTTGTACTTGGCTTTTGTTGACACGGAGAAAGCTTTTGACAGGGTCCCTTGCTCCATCATCATAGACAAGTAAACAAATATTTGTTGAGCAGATGATTTTGATTGATGAGAAGACAAGATAGAATGTGAATACTTTATTCAAACTTGTTAAGCAACTATTTTCACAAGCAACTTCACAGATTCTGTATTTTCTGGTTGTGATATCCTTACACCTCCAATATCGTAGTACGGTTGATATTGTTGCCAATAAAGAATACACTCTAACAGCATTATAAGAACACAAAATAGAAACAGCAGCAGTAATGAACCAATAATCAATATTTCCAACACACTAACTCAAACTGTACCTGGACTTCGAAGACCAAACTACTAACTGCCAACTATGTCAGACTGCTACTATTTATATGTAGTGGTCCCATCTATTCTCATCATGGGGTGTTGTACTCTCACCACAACATCATTCCTTGTGAGATTTCGAGTCCCAAAGGAATAAAGAAATTGCATTTTTTATTATTACTTTTTAGTATCCTTTTCGCTTGGACCTTATCTCAAGGTGTTAAGTCTGAAGTTTGAAATTTTACACAATATTGGCCTTTCCACACAGTATCAGCCTGGAACTTGAATTTTTACACAATATCAGCCTTTTCATGGGACATGATAGGTATTTTATTGGTGGTACTTTGGCTGCTGAGCGCACAACTTCTACTAGGTTTTACCAATTTCTCGATGTTCCGGTGCAAGTAACAGGTTGCACTGGGTTACATCTTACCAGTAGTGCCCAAGAGCGATCTGATTGTATTTTTTCTCTGCCACTATCAGCGGGTGCGAAACATGAATCACTG
>JARUKP010000396.1:0-11813 GCA_029874955.1 Octopus insularis | reverse complement strand
CTATACGACCCACGCCATGAGTTAATGATCCAACTCTCTACGCGTTCACTCGGCCTGACAAACGTCTCTCAAACTACACCTTATACTTTGAAATAAGGACATATTGGATAACATGATACATTATGCACGAAATATACACATACACATATAGTCATGGTTGCAATACTTTTGATGATAAGCCTATTTCCTCATGTCATATATGGGGCTACACAACAACAGTAACTGCAATAGAATCAAAAATCCTAACAACAACAACGGTGACGATATCAGCGTCTCTCATTAAACTGTCTTTCAATATCAACGAAAACAAAGGCAGTGAGTTGGCAGAGTCGTTAGCACACTGGGCAAAATGCTTAGCAGCATTTCATTCGTCGTTACATTCTGAGTTCAAATTCCGCCGTGGTCAACTTTGCCGGTCACACTTCGGGGTCGATAAAATAAGAACCAGTTGAGTACTGACTTATCTTTCGCCATAATTTGAAAGAAATGTTAACAAAAACTAGGCCGCGAGATAGCAGAAACATTAACGCGCCGGACAAAAATGCTTAGTGGCATTTCTTCCGTATCTTTACTTTCCGAGTTGAAATTCCGCCGAGGTTGACTTTGCTTTTTTTTCGGGTCGACAAATAAGTACCAGTTGAGCACTATGGTCGATATAATCGACTTGCTCCTTCCCACCAAAATTGTAGGTTTTGTGCCTATAGTAGAAAGAATATTAGCAAAAAAACACGGGCTGTAAATTGGCGGAATCCTTAAACCGTCAGACAAAATGCTTTGTGGTATTTAAGTACAACTCGTTACCTTCCTTCTCCAAATCCTGTGGCCCCATCATTGATGTCAAGTTATTAGCAACTCTTCTGATAACCTCCTCATTCTTCCCTCAAGTTCCTTGCTCTATATTCATTACCTTCTCAAATAGAAGCCACTCCCTACTCCGTGTGTCATATCACCTGAATACACTCATGCCATAACTTGAATCCAACTTTCGATATCCAAAATATTTGGGGATTATTGCGTAGATTATGTTTATTTTAATACATACAACAAAACCTCCCGAAACTAGAAACCCATAATTATGTATTGCCCTAGATTTAATTTGACTTCCAATGAGAGCAATCAAGCAATACATATTTGTTATAATACAAACAACTAAAGCACCTAGAAAGCAAAAATCCTTTAACAAATTCATCACTACGAGAATGAAGGACAACTGAGATCAATGAGACCACAAGATATTAAAGAGTAACAACGACAAGCATATCAAACATATATTTCTATCATCAGCTGCCAAACGGATATCACTATGGCTTCGACACCTGGATAGTACTGTTCAACAACGGTATCAACAGCGTTAAAAACATAAACGCTGCTTGAGGATTAATAAACAAATAGCAGGAGCGAAACATTTGCTGATGCATCCATTGCGTCTAGCGGACATAAAATTATCATCCATTCTCAATGATTTAATTTTACTTTTCTGTGCTTCTGGCGTCAATAACATAATTAATCAAATATTGAGTTCAATCTTATCGACTGAACTCACCCATCCCAATCTGCCTAAGTTAGAAATCAATATTAACGGAAATGAAAGGAGATCGACTGGCAGCGATACAGTACTGGACTAAATGTTTAGTTTTCATCTCTCTATTACCTAGGTTCAAATTTCGCCTTAGTTCAGTTTTACTCTCACCTCTACGGTTTCAAAAAGTGAGTACCAGTAATATATTGAGCACTATTCATTTGACTGGACACTACCACTTCAACTTTGTGACCTTGTACCAGCAAACAATATTGCGATAATGTAAGAAAGCTACATTAGAAGGACCAGAAAGTGTTAAGAAAAGATAGTATCAATCGAATCCACTTTTTTTTATATCATTGGTATTATTTTATTGAACGTGGAAAGATGGAAAGCAAAGGCAAAATCCCGTGAGATTTGAACTCAGAACATAGGGCTTAACACTGCAGAACATTTTGTCCGGTACTCTACCACACTGTAACTCTAATACTCACCAGCTGTAATATATCTTCATTTAGCGCAAGACAGCACAGTTTCGAGGAAGAGTGTAGTTTTGTAATGGAAGGATATAATCGATTAAGTCACACAAACGGTCCCACCACCTCCAATAAATAAATGAATATAAGCAAAAAGAAAATAATTATAATTTCTAAGAAAGTCACAACTTCGTGGTGAATGAATAGCGAAAGAAATTAATTCCAGTATTTGAATGTAACGTATAACACCCACAGAATGATGATAAAAAAAGTTGACTCGGTGAGATCGACAGTGACGTAACTAAATACCGTAAATGGATGTAATATGCTGTTCTACCGGATTTGCCAATCTAGCACCCTGAAGATGAATAAAAATAATGGAACTTATAGTAGCTATAACTAGTTGCTGATAAATTACAGTGCATTATGATATTTGTAATAGTTGTCTTAAGTGCACTGGTAGCTAAAAGAGAAAATATTACGTTATCTACAATAAGGTTTTCACACTGGATTCTATATCTATTTCTCGCCGTCTCAAATATCCTTGATGTTGACTTTTGATGTTTTCTCAATATAAAACAACAACCAGAAGTAACTGTCTCCTTCTGACAACTCAATTTAGATGAATGCTGCTAAAAGTACGTGTTGCACTTCCAATATACTTCAGCTTCTGCTTCTCACTAACAAGTTAGAATACTCTAAAAAACGAGAGAATCATTATGTGTCTATCCACTCAGCTAAAAATAGCAGCCTAATCTCCTCAAATCACATCCTATCTTCTTAAAGAAAGAAGAATGTAGACGATGATATGGAAAAAGACGGGATGGTTACAATAACATCATAAAATACTATTAACCAGCCTCTTCTGACAATTATTAGAATTGAGTGACTCTTCATTGTGATCTAGTCACTTCAGATGTGGTATGTAGGCTATTACTAGTTCTTATATTCCAAGTAATACCGCAATCTTATCATTTACGTAAAATTATTAGGAAGCCTTATGTTAAGCCCCTCCTCATTCATCCCTTAAGATATACATCCTAAATCTATGCCCGTTGCCATCTTAAATAGAAGCTTCTCTCTGATCAATACATCAAATCAACTAACCAGATTTTAGTTATATCTTCAATATGATCTATATCTAAAACATTTGTAATTCACTTACATTCCGTTTGTTCTAATATATATTCTATGGACTACTAATCATATAAATCAGGAATATCATTCATTCTCACTAATTTAATCTTAAGAATGGGGTCACAAAATTACAGGGTAGGGAATGGATTTGTGCGACGTGTATACCATTCTAAATGATATTTCATTAGTGACGTAACGAAAGCAAAATGGTTATATTTAGGAATCGAGTTGGCGTCGAAGAATTCGTTCACCGCGAATTTACCTTGAAAGTTCTCTAACTTCTAGATGTTTTTCCTGAAAATAACCACCCAAAGGATCTGTTGGTTTAAGCAAAACTTTACTTTGAGATAGTCATATTTGATTAGTTTCAGTTTGGCATTTCTTAGGATCACATTCCTATGGTAGATTTCTAAGGAAGATAACGAAAACTCTTAGTTTTCGTTATCTACCTTACAGAAAAAACCAGGGCTGCGAATTGGCTGAAATGCTAAAGTCTTCAGACTAAATGACTTTTACTCTAGAATCAACTGGTATGATCGACTTTGTCACTCATTCTTCCAAGGTCGATGCATTTCATTGGACGTCGATTCAATCGACTATGTCCTTCTCCAACACGACAAACTTTGGTCTTGCGACTTAGTACAAGAATCAATATAGTATTAAACCTCATACATTATGACAAACCTCAAAATAGGAAAGGTTTCTATCATGTAAAATCGATTCCGTCATGCACTTATCCACCCACTCACTCCCTCTCGCCTCCTTTTATGATTTATGCCTGGTGTCCTTATACAGAGATTGCGGAAAGTGGAATAAAGTAGATTAAGAAGAGCCTACTCGGATATTGCTTATGTTACTTCCTGGCCAGTAACTGTTCGCATACCAAATATGACAATATTTGATTGTGGGAAGAAAGAATAACTACGTCATAAGTAAAGAAATAAAATAAAACCATCGACTGTTCACAGTTGTTCAACTGCACCGACCCATATAATGTGCTAGTAGAGATTCTTATGTATAACATTCTGATAATGATTTCAAAGAACCAATTCAACACAGAAATATAAACTATCGGATATTGTTTAAAGGAATAAACAGCATTAAACAGTAGAGGGATAAATCTAGGCTTGGATAGAAGACCACCATATCACAAGTAATATTCCTGAGGGGTCTACTGTCTGCTCCTTGTATTTGGGTAGACCAAAACAGGCAGAATTAATTGCTCCCGCCGTTTCATTACCACAGCTTGGGAGGAATACTCCAAGAATTAGGCTCATAGTAATTGCTAAATATCAGAATTAAGGTGATGACAATTATAACTACCTATTATATCTCCTTCATAAATAAATGATCTTAAGGTCACAAAAAAATCTGTATTAGATTAGGAAGGTGTTATATAATTCTTTTTTCTAAAGCATTAGATATTTCTATAGGTCGGTCACTATCGATTGACATCCGCGAATACAGGGGCTGACGCCTATCTTTGTGATCTACAAATCTTAACGAATGAAGGAAAACTTTACTTTGACAAGTACATGGCACATAGGGCCATCATTTTATATCTGCTGTAGTCGTTGTCATAATGTACATCTAGGCAAGGCACTTAACTACTTTATTTAGTTTTAGAATTCACTCCGGCAATACATTTGTTCCCATTTAATTATAGTAAGGGAATAATTTGAAGGTGATCTGGTTTCTCTTACGAATAGTTTGAGTGGCTGTCGAGAGGCTCCCACTTTGGTTTAATGATTATTTAGTTTTATCTTTTATCTTTTACTTGTTTCTGTCATTAGACTGAGGCCATGCTGGGGCACCACCTTGAAGAATTTTAGTGAAATGAATCGGCTCCAGTACTTTTTTTTAAAGTCTGGTACTTATTTTACCGGTCTCTTTTGGCGAACCACTAAGTTACGGGGACTTAAACACATCAACGCCAGTTGTCAAGTGATGGGAACGCGGCAAGCACAAGCATACACGCATACGACGGGTTTCTTTCAGTTTCCATCTACCAAATCTACTCACAAGGCTTTGGTCGGCCCGTGGTATAGTAGAAGAGACTTGCCCAAGGTACCACGCAGTGGGATTTAACCTAGACCTATGTAGTTAAGAAGCAAACTTCTTGTCACACAGCCACATCTATAGGTATCTGGTTATCTGGAAAAGTTAATGTAGCATCAAGAGAAAGACCAGCGTCTTGTGTAAACCTCTTAGTTTTATGATTTATTGGGGCAGAATTCCAGCAGAGGAATACAAGGATTTCTTTGATTAAACAAATGAACGATTCTGTTAAGGAGTGAAATAAATCTATCGCAATATAATATTGATATTTATTTCCCCATTTCAAACTAATAAATTGTAAAGCTGACCTTGTATTTAGGTCAAACATATTTGTTGATAATGTAAAATTTCTAACACAGCTTGTTACCAGTTGTAGAAAATAGTGTCCTAAAAGCGAATTATTATAAAATTATTGTAAAATAAATACCAACATTCTTGATATAACGAACTAAGTAACTTCAATTAATTGAATTTACATCCACAGTGATGAGAAAACAATCATTATTTTAATGATTGACTAAAGTAAAGGAACTTTGAAATTTTAATAAATTAAAATTAATTACAACGGAGAGTTTGTTTGATCTTCGGCAGCATGGTGATAATTCTGAATGTAACTGGACCTGATCAATAAATTATAGTCTAAATGTAAAATTTACAAGGATTTTCTTAAGCAATTATGATAAACTGATTGTATTCTACGTTGTGGGATTATGTGAAGGAATTGTCAACTGATTTGCTGTGGCGAACAACTCGAACAACGCCTTGGAATACTGTTTCATTCTCAGTTTCGAAGTTTAAGGACTTAACATAAAGAACTCACTGAAAGACTGAACTACGAGTATTAACGGCTTGCTGGTGCCTTTTTTTATGATTTTGTTACGAACGCTTCATATACTATTAAATCCTGCAGTAACTCTTTAGAAAACATGATATCAGCAATGTATATCGATAATGAAAACGAACGCGTGTGATTGATCCAGCCGTGATGTAGCAGTTTTGTATCTTTATTAAATACGATGATACAACTCAACTGTGAGTACAACTGTCTGGTGAGGAAACATCGGTATTTGTTATATAGCCTGAGGGTATGGACGACCGAATTGATTAAGTGTTGGACATCTTATTTGAGAGTTCAAAAGTTTGTATTCTGTGTTCGAGATCAAGACAATTGTTTCATAATGGTTTATTCCATTTAGTCCTAAGTATTGACCAAACTGGAAATAGTGGCTCCACTGAAACATTATTGAGTTGCAAGTCTTCCTATAGATGAAGCTACATGCGACATGGCGTAGTATCTAGGAATAAATTTACCCCAGATGTACAAACTTGAAAAAAGGACTAACATTCCTCCCACCCCACAACCACAACAGTCATCCGACTAATTGACATGAAATCCCTCCCCAACACACATCACCTTCTGATTACAGAATATTTGTGGTCTAGACAGCTTGCCTGGACTACAAATGTACTTTGTCTACTCTACTTGTTTCTACAGCTACTTCAATACCCGTTGTTACTCGGAGTGTGCTGATAAGTACTTAGACACTCCCGTTTCGCTCCTCTTCATCCATATTCTGTTTACCCACCGTGTACTCTTACTAAGCACTTTACCCAGTCTTTCTTCCTCGGACCGTCATTCCTCTGGAATTCTCTTTCTGCTTATGTTTTTTGCTTTCAGAGTAGTTGACCAGCGACTGTTTAAGAGAATGATTGACTGAGTTGGTCTCAGCAGTTTTGAAGGCCTGCGAATGCCTTGGTTACAGCTCCTTCCTCTTGACTAAACCAATACAAAATAATAACAAACGATCGTGGAATTCCACCTGGGGAAACTATGTAAGTCATATAACTTACATCAGTCAACAGTGGGCATAGTTACGGTTAGTTGTGAAACAGTTGAGTGCTAGAAATATACCAAAATATCTAACCATGGGCCTGCTTGCAATTACTTATTTTACTGTATTATGCTCACTAGGATAGTTATATTGATTCAGTCAGACACGTACACAGTCTTATATTTATGAGAGTTGGGAGAGAAGAAATTATGAGACGATTATTCCTTTAACAAGGAGTATAAGTGATGTAAATAAAGCGAAGTTGCTTTAACCGAGCAATCGTTACAATCACGTGTTCTTGTCTCGCTAGGAGCTTGTCTGTATTCGGTAGTACTGAGATGCTGACCTCATTGAATAGTATTGAATTGTTAGTTATAGAATTGGAATATGAGAAGGGTTCTTGGATTCCTGAGAGTTTAGTAATATTCTCACAACTCACCATAGCCAAAAGGAGGAAACCTTACGCAATCGATTCACCTGCTAGAAATAGCAACCAAATTTTCCTAGAATAACACCCTGATATCTTAAAAAAAAAAGAGGACACTGGACAATATAGTAACAGATTTACAGAATACAGGAATTGTCACGACTGGAATGCTTTTAATCATAGATGTGCTCGATCGAGACTAGTCATCATTAACAACAATCAGAACTATTGATGTAGTGTTTTATAATATTATAATGATAATCTCTAATTGCACAGGTTCCTGACCCCAGATAAGTTTGAAACTGAAATCTGATCAATAAATGACTATTTTATCTAGATGGACTTGTAACATTGGTTTTAGATTTTAGCACAAGGTCAAAAATTTGGCGCGGGGAGGGGGAGGAGAGGGTGTGTAAGTCGAATACATAGACCCCAGTACTTAACTGGTACTTACTTTATTGACCCTGAAAGGGAATTTGGATTCAGAATGTAAAGACAGACAAAATTTCACTAAGCATTTCGCCCGTTGCGTTAACGATTCTGCAAGCTCACCACCTATAATATTAATGAACAGTCCAAGGCGGTGAGCTGGTAGAATCGTTACAACGCCGGGCAAACTGCTTAGCGGCATTTCGTCCGTCTTCATGTTCTCAGTTTAAATTTCACCGAGGTCGACTTTGCCTTTTATCCTTTTGGAGTCCGTAAAATAAGAACACTGGGGTCGATGTAATCGACTTGTTCCTCACTCGAAAATACTGGCTTTGTGGCAAAATTTGAAACCGATATTAATAAACAATCTTAAGCAACATCTCTTTCCACTCCCTAAAATAAAGGACTTTTGTGACTAAAATAAACAGATAATTGACATTCAGGATATGATAGTTGATGTATGTGCTCTGGCACCTTTTATATATGGAATGCAATGATGTATACATTATATTGTGTATAGTATTTGAACTAGTAACTACACCTAGTATGACTAGTCTGAACATTCGGTGGAGAAGATTAAGTTGTTTATATATCTTATGTTTCTGCATTCAAGTTGTATTGAGGACGGCAAAATAATTACTTGTAATACATTGCAGATAAGTGGATTCTCTGTATCACCATTTTAAATTCAGCATTCTATTGTTCCAACTTTAATTCCAACTGAAGACTCAGCTAACATTTTCTTCCCTATCAGACTGATAAACTCAATGCTAACAATACAATGGTGCCGGTTAAAATAACCACAGTGTTTATCTTTCAAAATTTTACGTTCAGAATCTTATGTTCAGCAAAATGGAAAAATATTCATAATTGTTGGTATAATATCTAATGGATTTTTGACAACTAGTTATAGAACAATCGTGTCTATTGTAGCTGTTTCTCTCACCTAATGTGAGAAATAGGTATCATTGTTATTGTATATGCTATTAGGTATAGACTAGCGTCGTATTCAGGGAGATGAGGTTGAGTGGATTTCCTGTAATCTTTTAACTGGTGGGCTAATTTGAAATGATCATGTACTCGTATATAATTTAGACTCGTTATGTTGTCACAAAAGACAAAATGCTAAAAACTAACCCCAGGCTGCTATACCTGAACAGTAAAAATCAATTCACGATAGCTGACAATTATTACCAAATTCATGATCAAATTAAGATCAGGAACAACAGATGGCTACTTCCTACGTAATAGTCTCATATAATCTACTGAGCGTTCCCATCTGATGCTGGTTGAGCACGTAGTACCAGAATTGTATCTAAATGTAACGTAAAATATTATCTATAGCAGACTTAAGGCGGCCAGCTGACAGAATCGTTAGTACGGCAGGCGAAATGCTTAGCAGTATTTCGTCTGTCATAACATTCTGAGTTCAAATTCTGCTGAGGTCGACTTTGCCTTTCATCCTTTCGGGGTCGATAGATTAAGTACCAGTTTCTCCGGAAATGAAGTTGGGTTTAGCGAGTAGCTAGCAATTCTTGCTACTATAATCATCCAAAGACGAATCGGTGTATCGTACAACATGGAAAGAAAAAAGGGTAGCAGGTGAGGACATAGGCAACTTTTTTC
The DNA here is from genome assembly GCA_029874955.1 of Octopus insularis. Taxonomy (NCBI): domain Eukaryota; kingdom Metazoa; phylum Mollusca; class Cephalopoda; order Octopoda; family Octopodidae; genus Octopus; species Octopus insularis. The sequence goes on along the minus strand of JARUKP010000396.1, from coordinate 2,309 downwards.
GCTTTAGAAACATTTCCTTTTGCACTATTTTAGTAGTTATTATTTTGTCCAGCAAACTCATAATCAAAGACATTCCAGCCATAGCAGAAACGTCTTACTTCTAATGTACATTTTTTCTTACTCTTTTACACGTTTCAGTCATTTGACTGCAGCCATGCTGGAGCATCACCTTTAGTCGAAGAAATCGACCCCAGGACTTATTCTTTGTAAGCCGAGTACTTATTCTATCGGTCCTTTTTGACGAACCACTAAGTTACAGGGACGTAAACACACCAACATCGGTTGTTAAGCGACGGTAGAGAGGTGGGGTCACACAGACACAGACACTCAGACACACACACACATGCAGAGACTCACGCAGAAACACGCGTACGAGCATGCATATATGCAGGCAGAAGTTTTCAGCAAAAGCGCCTTTAGCGGATTTTTGCAGTGCTTGGAGAGATAACGTGAGTAATGTGGAAGTGTTGAAGGTAGCTAATATTTTAAGCATGGAATATCTCATGCGATGTAGCAAAATAAGACAGATATGTTTCATAGTTCTTACAGAGGATGGAAGAAATCCAAGACTTATACATGATAGGGAATATACTCTGGGAAAAATACCTCCTTACAAACTGAAGTAAAAATCAAAGGACGACCTAAGATCGGATGTGAAGACAGGCAATATTCAGTAGATAATTTGGGAAAATATTGGAGGTGAGAGCGTATCAGGAAGAAAAATGTATGCATTCATACATTTTCAAGCGAATTGCTCTATACACACAAAATTAAAACAAGACACAAAGATAGGAGACCTTGTATATCAATAATTTGTTTTAATATTCAAGCCTCGAAGGAATTTGCTTCTGTAAGACAAAGTTTGTCAGACAAGACTACATGAACATTTGAAAGAAATTATATCTGCTAATTATTCTTTGAATGCCATTATTTTGGTACATATTGTACGCTGACTTTTAATATATATTTTGTATATTTGGATTATGTTTGCTGGCTACTTTATCATTATTGTTTTCGAAATACTGGTAACTTAATTGAAATATATATTTGTATATATATATATATATATATATATATACATATACATACATACATACACACACATACATACATACATACATACATACATACATACATACATACATTCTTGCGTACATGTGCTTATTTGTACGAGTGTGTGTGTGTGTGTGTGTGTGTGTGTGTGTGTGTGTGTGTGTGTGTTTGTAACGAACCTGACCTGTTACAAACAAGATCACGGAATTCTTTTTGAATTTTTGAAAAACAAAGTATTCATTCTTCACGTAAAGAAAAAGCAAATATTGTCATTACTATGAACAACAAAATGTCGAGAGAGTTTTTAATGTGATTATTCACAACTCTTTCTTTCTTTCTGTCTGCCCCCTCCTCTCTCTCCGTAGTCGTAGCAGCAGTTAAACAGAGCTTAGCAACTTGCCGTGCTAGCTACTGACTTTTAATGTCTTTCGTCCTCTGAGTGTTCATTACCTTTTTGTTATCAGCTGCTGGCCGCCGTCTCCTACAGCGTTAGTCAATGTTCTCTGTCAAATGGTGAAAGTGTGCTGAATTTATAGTGCTGGATAGGGTCAGAGAGAACAGCGTAATAAGATGAGAATGCTGCTGCAGCCAACCCTAGGTGAAGCGGTTATTGGTTAGAATATTTTATTATGGGGGTCATATTCTAACGAATCGCTTCATCGCGTGAAGTGACTGAATGCTGAATATTCCCGCCACAAACTAATTCATTCTTTCTAAAAGCTAGAGAGGAAGGAGTTATCTAATGAAAGTAATTGAATCACACACATAAACGATAAAGATTGTGTTATTTTTTCCTTCTGTTGTTGTTGCTTTCCTTCAAGTTGGCTCCGATGAATTAGACCTATGATCAAAACAGTAATGCCATCCCTGCCTCGCTTTCTTCCCTTTCGGAACATAAGTATACTCCAAACTCCATTATACCATGTATCAATTTTAACGACGTGTTGATATGGATTGTAGAATCGTGGCTAATAATTGTAACCATTCCAAATTATCATGTTCAAGAGGTTACTTATATTTTTAGCAAATATATGAACAGAGGTCGATAGCGTTATTCGCTGATATATTCACCCTCACCAGATAACTATTTACTGCACCTAATTACTTTTCAAATGTGTTTATCATCCATCTTGTTTCAGACATTTAAAATTTGTACATTACCAATGTTTTCAATCGCCTATAATAATAATGATAATAATAATAATAATAATAATAATAATAATAATAATAATAATAATAATAATTATTATTATTAT
>JARUKP010000395.1:0-11813 GCA_029874955.1 Octopus insularis | reverse complement strand
ATTTCATAATACCTATGTTATATGGTGAAATGCTTTTTGCGTAAGAGAAAGTCATTTTTGGTATAGACGTGATCGCTTCCATATTAAATGTTGCATTATACGAACTAGTATTCTTTGGACTATTCTTCCTAAATCTTTTTCTGGCTTTTGCCTCGTTATAATGTGCTGAGTAATACTTATCAATTTGTTAGATAGCAAATAAACAAAATATTATAAAGCAATTTTTTTATGTTTTTGAAATGGTTGGAAAATTTATCATAACTTACACTCTTGTTGGGTTTTTCTAAAGAAGTAAAATAATTCATTGGGCAGATTCATACTAACAGCCACGAATTTCCGTATAGATGGATTTGTGTCTAAGATAGGAAAAATAGGATCTGATTCTCCCAAATCCTCTCTGCCGCAAAGAGGCCGCACGTGGTTCAGGTCAATAGACAGGGTCAGTATAGATCGCCTTCTAAATTAGATAATTCTCCTTTCAGTTGGAACAGTATACATAGCCTGATAAGTTCAGTGACTTCATCCGAATGGTTCAACCGTTACTCACATCAAACGGGATGCTCACCGAAAAATTTTCCAAATAGTCATCAGCTTTTAATAGTTTTTCGATCATGGTTAATTACGTCTCTCTGAAATCCTTAATATCCACAATAGTTTTAGTTAAATTAATAACCCAATGTAGTATCAGTAATGTTAATTATTTATTTATGACTGGATAAATCTGGTGCGGCCTTTATTAGCTACACACTTGAAACAATCTGTCACTACAAACGAATTACTTCACAAAGCTAAAGTGGCCACTGATCTAATCTTATGTATTAATTAGCCTAACAGAAATGTTATTAATAAAACCAGAAATATGTTTCCTCTGTGTAAAGTAAGAAATTGCAGATTTCGGTGATTCCTTATGATCCTGGATGAGGAATACTAAAGAAATATTAAAACTCGAAATGGCGAAATCATTTATCACATTCAATCCATTCTTACGGCAATCGTCGCTGATGACATAAATGCTAATTGTTTTTTTTTTTTCAGATATATGCACACACACGTACACACACACAAGTATCCATGCGCATACGTCACAGCAGGCATACATACGGTTTCAGAGAGATATCCGACCAGACAATAATTTGTCCATGAGGTGTATATCTACATCGTATTCCTCAGACCATCTCTCTTCTATAGCGTTGAGGATGCTTCGCTATCCTACTTATCTCTAAGCTTCACAAACTTCGATTCTTTGTTCATTTTATTCTTTCTTTCTTACAATCTCCTTCTCTCTTTTGTTCTCTCGACTGCTCCACAATCACCCCCCCCCCACCGCCAATTCTATTTCTTTCTATTCTATCTTCTCTTCTTCCTATCATTCTCAATCCAATCCCATTCACATTCCTTTTCTGCCTGTCACTAGCATTCCAAAAGTCAGCTGCAAGATATATTCAGTGATTTTTTCCAAGGAAATCAACACGATAAAACAAAGGAGAATACTGAAAAAGAATAGAAGAATAAATAAAAAAAAACAAAACAAATAAAAAGGCAAACTGGATATCATTTCAATTTCTTCATTAAAAAATCACCATAACATACAAACAAAAGAAAGCGAAGTTAATTTTTTCAGATTCTACCAAATAAAATATTAGAAAAAAATATATAAAATAGACTGATGTTGATGTGTACGAAAGGTGGAAGGGAGAAGAATAGCATTAAAAAAATAAATAAATAAACAAAGAAAGAAAGAAAGAAAGAAAGAAAGAAAGAAAGAAAGAAAGAAAGAAAGAAAGAAAGAAAAGAAAGCCGTCTAAATGATATTTTTAGTTGTTGTCATGATCTTAATTAACCTAGAATAAAATTAGAAACCCGATCTTTCCTCTATCTTGCTCTCACTAAACCTATTTCCTTCTTTCTCAGTTGTAAATAGACACACGTAACAAACGTTTAATATACAAATATACACACATAAACAGAAACTCTCTCACACGCACGCACATACACATACACACGCATGCACTCACACAAACGCATAGGTCCGCAGTGAATTGTTCATTTAGTTTCTAGCTTCTACTTTAGTTTTTCGCAATTTCTTCGCGGTTTGATTCTATTATGTGTTATTTATTGCTTTATTTTTTTGATTTCCAATATTAAATTCTTTATTTCTATTATTTTCAAGTAACACATGATTATCTAAATTCAAGAAAATCTTCTTAGGTAGGTGGATGTTGATCCAAAATGACAGAACACTTGTTTCACACTTTCTCCTCCAACCTCTCTCTCTCTCTCTCTCTCTCTCTCTCTCTCTCTTTCAGGCTCTCCCTGTCAAGATTATATTTATGTGTGTGTGTACATACATACATGCGTACATATGCGTGATATAGGAAGCCGAATATTCATAAAAATCGTTACTTTAAGTTTCTTATTGCCAATATTTAGATAATAAAGACGAATAGAATGAAAGGTAGGTGTCAAAAGAGATGAGGTGAAAATACTTAAATAATTAGACAAGCTTTTATTGGAGCAAAAGCATTTCTTTACTCCTTGTTCACACTGAAATGTTCACTCTTAGATACATGTATTCGTGTGTGTGCGTGTGATTCGATTGTAATGAGAATTGCTCAATACATGGAGGTAGAACTTGATACAAAGAGTAAATAATATGATTTATATCTCTGAAACTGAAGTTCCACCTGCAATTTTCAATAACTTATTTTAAACAATATTTCTGGGAATTTTTTTTTTTCGAGGAAGATCGTCAGGTAACGATAATTTACTTTAAACGACCATGATGTAACTAAAATGCCAATGATATATAAAAGCATAAATTATCTCTTGACTGCTAAATTACTTTCCTCGCATCAGTAATTGCGAGTAATTTTACCATAAAACAGAACTGTTCTATTTGCCTTGAAAAATGGCTTTACAATGAGAAGCAATGAAGAAGAGATTGCGATCATAAAACGTAAAAGACGGCTATATTGGGATAATGGTATTTCGGATTTCACGCTATCAAGTTGGCTTGTCCAATTCTGAAATTTTATTTAAAAATCTTGCTGAAATGGTGACAACTATTATGAAATACCTATTTTGCATTTGAATATTTTGGTAAGCCCCTAATGCTTTTCTGTATGCTTATTCTTTTCGACAATGTATAACTGACCACGCTCTTCGTTCTTGCATTATCAGTTTTCATAGTCGGCATTGCACTCTTTTAGCCATCATACATAATTAGTCAATAGCTATGCTTTTTTTTTAATTACATTCCTGAAGGAAGACGTGTGGCTGGAGGATCACTGCCAGTACATGCCCTCTACCTTCTTTTGTAATTCTTGCTTTCTGCTTATCTGATAAGATGCCGTGTCCTTCAACTCGAATAATACAACTTCAATTCCTATAACATCATCATGAATATGTAAGATTTAGCACCTTTTCATGTCAGCCTATTAGACGTAGCCACTTTCATCAATTTCATTAGGCATAATAACACATTCCTGAATATATGTAGAGTAGGTGTTAAAAAATTTAACAGTACTTTTAACACAATGTTTTCTGATAAGAATGTAACTATGAAACTGATTACACGGAATATAAGCTGAATAACTGAATCAGTAAAGTACCTTACATTCGCATACAACACTACATATAACGTAAACAGTGAGTCAAAAGATGTAACCAAGGAAATCAAAATTAGGGAATGGAACAAAATGAAAGGCGTAACACAAAATTGGGGATATCGCAGAAGATATTAACATTAATATCAGATATATAGTAATAAATCCAGTTAAAACAGAAAAACTATAATTAACAAATTTTAAGAAAGTAAAATCATTGAGAGTTTAACGATGCTATACATACTATCTCTTGGTTTTACAACAAAATTTTGCATACCGTTCTCTAATATATGTTGCGTGTTCACTCGTGGAAAAAAAGACAAGCAATGAACTTTAGAAATAACAGTGAGACCTTATTAATTCGTTAAATAATACAGTGGGCAAAGTAAGAAATCAAGAATTCAAAGTAGTTGTTTGAGAATGTATAACTCACAACGTGATTGGATCTTCGATCCAAATCCCGCACAATACTCCATCGATCAAAGCATAGGTCAACCAATGTTCAAAACTCACATGATGGGTAAGACGACCAATTGTTACAGATTAACGTACTGACACTATTAAATGCAGATCACCTTCAATATGCAATAATAGAAATTGGTCTCATCACCGCCCACCTTTTTTCTTTTTTTTTTTTGGTGGAGGAGCGTGAGTCGAATGTTTTTTGTGTGAAGCTGCAATTGTTGGGTGGTGGTGAATAACCGAGAAAAATGAGAAGCTATGCAGAAGCTACTGGAAAATAAGTTCCCCTAGACCCACGTGTACCGAAAAGGAGATGTTACAGTGGAATGGAGAGCTGATACAGAAATATAGCAGAATGGTAGAGAAGGAAGGGTCAAATATAAAAATGACCTGCCAGAGGAGGAAAAGTGAAAATGGAAAAGAAGAACATTTTCGAATAAAATAGAAGAACTGAACACGCGCCGCAGGAAGAAATACAAGAAATTTTGGAAGAACATATAGGAGATAGCATAGCGTTCTTTACAAAAGGAAAGAGACGTGCGTCGATAGTGGTAACGTTTTAATCAGAAAAGGAGGCGAAAAAAACTCCGAGAGGCTGATACAGGGAGAAAAATGGTGAGAATTAGGGTGGGGAGCATCCCATCGTCGATAGATCCAGAGTGGATAATGGCCGCAATTTTTTATGCGGAGATGAGGAAGGAAAGCAAAGACGTGAAGATGGGCATGATAAGCAGAACCCAACAAGTGAAATGTTGGGGTTACGGATTAGGGTTAATTTGTGCAGTGAGCCCGAAATATTACAACGAAATACCTGAAACTTTAGAGCTACCAAATGAAGAAAAGCTGGAGATAATGTTGGAGGGGGGAGTCCTAAAGTGTTACCAATGTGGTAAAAGAGGGCACTTGAGAAAGAAATGCCCTAGAGCAGCAGTGGAGATTGTAGAAGACAGTATTCAGGGGAATATAATGGTGGAGAAACAGCAGAAACAGATAACAGAACAAGACGGGAATTTTGGGGAGGTCAAAGCAAGGAAAAGGGAGAGGAGGAAGTCACCAACGATAGTGGAATTGAAGAAGTACAAAGCAATGGAAGAGGTAACCCAAACTACGACGAGAAACGGGGAAGATTTACCAGTAGGATCACCAGTAAAGGACTTGCAAGTACATAAACAGTCAGACCCACAGACACAAACGCACAGAAGTATAGACGAACAGAAACAAGATAACTCAGAATTACTAAAAACATAGACACACAGAATTAGTCAAACGAACACACAAACACACAAACACACGGACACACAGACACAATCACAGGAAAGCCAAGTATTACAGAAAAACAGAGACAAAAAACACAAACACGCAAGACAAACAGAAGCAAGGCTTTTAATGAAATAGGACACCCAAAAGTTAAAAGAATTTCAAAATTGAAAGACATGAGAGGTGGATGTTGAACCTGGCATCTCGGTGATGAATTATGTGGACGAAAAGGAGAAGAGTGAGTAGTAAGTAGTGATTTATTTTAAAGACTGTAAAAGACAAAAAAATATATTTGACTAAACTATTTGTTTAAGAAAACAGGAAAATTAGTACATCCTGTAACTGATTTTTTTTTATTACCCACTAGGGGTTAAACATAGTATTTCTTTACTGCCCACAAGGGGCTCAAGGGGTTAAACATAAATGGGACAATACACACATACATGAACAATCAGTACATGAAAGAATGGAATAGTGAAATTATACAATGGAGATGGGACGGCCACCCCAGCCCTGCTGCAGGGTGAATACGTTATTTCAATTATTTAAACAATCTTCAACTGTTCTTTTCAAAATTATTTTAACAGTCTTCCAAAGTTCTTTTCAAAATAAAAATCTACTTACCACTTAATATAGTTCTGAATTTCCTCATAGTTCACCACTGGAGCGCTGGGTTCCAAATTCACCTCGGGCCCCAGTGGGTTTATATCTGATAGGAAAGCCTCTTTTAGCCTTCTATACTTTCTATACTCATCTCCTTATCGTAACCCTCTGAGAGGTCCACTTTAACAATGTGTTTCATTTTAGTTATTTTCCTTTCTATTTTTGATGCCGACCGATATGTTATCAAATATATTCTGTTCCTGTGTACCTCTTGCGTCTGTATATCTGTTCTTTTTTATTTTTGTGATTCTGTACTATCATACATCTGTTCTATATTTCTTTGTGGCTGCATGTCTGGGTGTTTATTTGTCTGCGGTCTGCTTGTTTGTGTGACTGTAAGTCTGTATGTGGCGTCTGTGTGTCTGTGCTTTTAGGTTCTGTCCATTTAGGTTTTTGTAACTCTGTGTTATCTTCTACGCTTCCGTGTGTATGTATGTGTATTTATGCGCCTGTGAATCTGTTTGTGCGATTGTGAGTCTGCATGTTTATTTGGTGATGTTCTGCTTTTTATCCTCCGTGGTATATAAGATTTACAACCTGAAGGAAAAGCGAATAATGGAAGCCAAGAATGAAGTGGTGGAGAGATGCCTGGCACCAATATGGAATCAGGTATGCTACGCTGGCAGTGGAACACAAAGCGTGACTGTCGAAGTGCAGTTCCAAATGGCTAATAATGTAGCCAAGGAGGTGTCAACAAGGGCACTAAAGAACGAGGAGATAATGCTCCTACCCAAATACTTGAGATATAGAACTGCAAAAATTATGGTCAAAGAAATCCCAGCAGGATATGAAGTTATGTGGGTTACAGCAGCTGTGATTTACGACGTAAAGGAGGAGATGTCAATCTTATAGATGAAAAAGAAAAGACGTAATAAACTAGAAAGGCCAGACACTAGAAATGGTAGTACAAGCTACAAATGAAACCCTGGAAAATTTACCCGATAGGGTATTTGTAGGGGAGGGACTATCATTGCGAGTGGCCGTGGAGGGACGTAGGCCCTGATGCTTCAAGTGTGGAGAAAAGGGCCAAGTTTGCTCCAAGTGCACTAAAAAGAAAAAAGAGAATGAGGCCCCCTCCCCAAAAATCTGCAAAGGAGGTGAAGGAAAAGGCAGACAAGCTGGAGTGCGCTTCAGAGAAGAAGGAAGAAAAAGTAGCTGAGGAGAAGAAAGATACAACTGAAGAAATAGATTTTATCACAGTCACACATAAACAAAAAGACACATGCAACAGACGCACACACAACCAAACTCCCCAACACAACCCCACAGTAAAATCAAACCCTTCCCCAAAAAAACACGTGAAAAAACTATGGCCTTTAGAGAGAAAAATGAAGCGATGTCCAAATTCATTAGATCACATCATAAGGCACGTGTCTACAAAAGATTGAAAGATACACTGACAAGCATTAGTTTTGCAATAATGGACGAAAGCCTATGGAAAGACCTGAAAGTGCGTCACCCAGACAATGTACAAGATGTTAGCGCTGAGGTGGCAGAGAGAAAATTAATTGTAAGCCTAGCAGCTACACCAACAAATAGCCCAGCGACAACACCAGTAAAAGAAATGGATGGGGAGGCAGGCAGAATTGTGCAGCCCATCCCCAAACTTAAATTTTAAGTAATTCCTTTCCATAAAATTTCATCACGTTGATTAAGCTAGGGTGCATAAATGTATGTGGGCTGGGGTCAAAATGTTAACAAGCTTATATCCTGAATGACCTCAGGTCATGAGATATAGATGTATGCATTGCTACTGAGTCCAAGATGAGTGGACCACAAGCATTCTCATCTCTTCTAAATGGCTCTGAGAAATTTATTTCTCCAAGCCGACGAGGAGGTGGGGACTTGTTGGTTCTACTCAGGAAGACCTTGAACATACACATAAGTATAATCTTTCTGGATCCAAAAGGTAGGCTGGTCATCCAAGATGTGACCCACAAGAGTAAACAGTCCTTCAGGTTGGTAGCTGGCTATGCTCCTAAGGAGTGTAGGCAGTCTGATTTTTATCGATAACTAGAGCACTTTCTAGTGACCTCAAAAACGATAGATCTGTTAGGAGACTTTAACACTATACTCCATGCACGGGTGGATAGTATTGGCTCAACTGATAGGAGGGGAAATCCTGGCCTCAAGGATCTACTAGAGAGTTATAATCTAATAAACGATTACAGACCGGATGAGCCAAGCATTCCACAGTGGACATGGAGTAATAACGACAGCTCATGCAGATCTTATATAGATAGGGTATTCGTTAGAGAAAAAGATAGGGATACCTTTAGCTGTCCCCAATTTTGTATTGTGCCTTGCACAGATCACAAATTTGTGACATGTGAGGTACAAATAGATAAATGTCATAGACAGGGCCCTGGGTACTGGAAGATGAACAAACCTATGTTGACTTGTCAAGCCTTCCATGTCCAGATTAAGGAATTAGTACAGATGGCAACATGTGGCGCCATCATTTATAATAGATGGTGGCATGCCCTCAAGAAAGCCATCTGCTTAGATTCTATTAGATTTAGCAACCAGCTAAGTTTAGATAGATCTAGAATAGAAAGGTAACTAGTTAAGAATTTAGACGAGGCTTTGGAATCTGGCTCTGCAGACAGTGCTGGTTGCAAAAATGGTCTTATACTGACATCTCAAAGTCAAACACGAAGGCTGTAGAGTTAGAGTTAGGCTACGTGCAGTGGGCCAAGAAGTTATTAACGTTGCCAGATGGGCCCTGTCATGTGGAGTTTCAGAAGGGCAAAAAAGCCTCTATAAAGTCTTTAACTGATGAACAGGGGCACAAGATCTATGGACAGGAAAAGATGCAGAAGGCCTATCACCAGCATTTTGTCTGGTTGTTTGGGCACGGCGATGAGCTCGAGCATGGGGGATCCCTAAAGGGCTTCCTCACCAGCAGGCCGCAACTCTTGGCACGTGAGGTCGAATGCTGTGAAGGACCAATTACACCTGCAGAGGTGAAAGGGGTGTTGGCTGAGTGCACTATGGATGAGTAACTGTGGCTGGATGGTCTACCCTATAAGTTATATCGTAGCATGCTGGACTTGTTCAGGGACCTGCTGGCAGGTGTCTACACAAACTGGTAACAGAATGGGAGGATTCCCAGCTCTGTGAGTTGGAGAGTGGTGATGCTGATCCAGAAGGACCTGAGCAAAGGGGACAGTATAAGTAATTATAAGCCCATAACTCTACTCAATGTAGAGTTAAAGATTTTGGCCAAGGTGTTAGCAAAAAGGTTGTTGCGTATTGTGGAGAAGCTTGTAGGGAAGGCGCAGACATGCGCCATTCTGGGCAGGTCAAAGGATACAAGGTGGTGGCAGGAGCAAAAGTTAACAAGGACAAGTCTATCAGCTTGCGCCTCGACACCTGGTATCGTCCACTGTCGTGGGTCACTGGACAGATGGTCCTGTTAAGTTGCTTGGAGTTTGGTTTGGACTGGGTTCCCAAACAGAGAAGAATGGTGGCAGACAGGGTGAAAGCTCTAGTTCAGACCTGGTCCGAACTGGCTCTATCCCTGAAAGGAAGGGCGGAAGTGGTACAGGTGTTTCTCGCATCAGTAATCACCTACTGCCTAACCGTTGTCCCTTGCACTGACTCATGGTTAAACAAGTTGGAACGACTTTTTGCGGAAGGGAGGAAAGTCACTTGTAAGGCGCTCCATCTGCTGCCAGGAACCGCTAAAGGGTGGGTTAGAGATGCCCTGGCTTATGATGCGCAAACATGCGTTGAGGCTGAGACATCTCTGGCACTACCTGCAGGGTGACAAGGTGTGGAATCCACTGGCAGAGAAATTCTTCCCGTGACCAGCCTCTTTGAAGAGACTCAAATTCGGTTTTATTAAAAGACGCAATCTGACAGAATGGCAAAAGGTGTGTCGACAGACATTTGTGCTGATTCACAAGATGGGCAAGACCAGCAATGGGAATACCAACTCAGTTTTGTATAGAGGGCTGGTAGAGTTTAAAAACGATGACATCCAAGGAAGGGTTCCTGGGTTCGATGAGAACCAACTTACCAACCTGTTCCAAAAGACTTTCGAGCTGGGGTATTTGGATAATTACCTAAAATCCCTGACCTGGCAGTGCTACAGGAGTGCTTTACCTGTTCATGATAAGTTATCCAGGCACAAAATGTCAGTGCCACCGACATGTCCAAGATATGGGCTGGAAGATGAAACTGTCCTGCATACTTCTGTACACTGTCGGAAGCTTTCAGGCTTGATAGTTTACATTGAACATGTGTTGTCACACCTAGGCAGAGTACAGCTATCAGCTGCATCTATAATAAAGATTGTGCTGCCCATCAGACACAAAACTCTGCTTGCAAAGACCTGTTGAGGCAAGTGAAATCGAAATTGAACCAAATTCGATGACTGGCACCCATGCCAGTGGAGCGCTAACAGCTCCACCCAAGCAGCTGTGTGGTTCCGTGCCGGTGACACATAAAAAGCACTATTTGAGCGTGATCGTTACCAGTGTTGCCTTATTGGCACATAAACAAAACATTCGAATGATGTTGTGGCCAGTGCTGCTGGACTGACTCCTGTGCAGGTGGCACGTAAAAAACACCATTTTGAGCGTGGCTGTTGCCAGTACCGCCAGACTGGCCCTCGTGCTGGTGGCACGAAAAAGCACCCACTACACTCTTGAAGTGGTTGGTGTTAGGAAGGGCATCCAGCTGTAGAAACTCAGATTGGAGCCTGGTGCAGCCATCTGGATCACCAGTCCTCAATCAAATCGTCCAGCCCATGCTAGCATGGAAAGCAGACGTTAAACGATGATGATTAGAAACTGAACAGGCAGAATTGTTAGCAAGCCAGGCAAAATGCTTAGCAGCATTTCATCTATCTTTACATTCAGAGTTCAAATGTCACCGGGGTCAACTTAACCTTTCATTCATTCAGAGTCACTGAAATAAGTACCAGTTGGGCACTGGAGTCCGTATAATTGACTGGCACCCTCCCACAAATTTTCAGGCTTTGTGCCTAAAATAGAATTATAATCATCATTGAGATGACAAACTGGAAAAATCATTAGATTGTGGGACAAAACTTTTGGCAGAATTTCTTATGACTCTTTATGTTCTGAGCTCAACTTTGTTGATCATCCTTTTGGAACCAATGCAATAAGTAGCAGTTGCATACTGGGTGGGATGGGGGTGGTTTATTGATGTAATCAACTAGTCCCCTTCCCCTCAAATTTTAGGCCCTATGTCTATAGTAGAAAGGATTATTATCAATACTATTATTTACACTCTTGGAGTGGTTGGCATTAGGAAGGGCATCCAGCTATAGAAACCATGTCAAATAAGATTGGAACCTGGTGCAGCTCCCCAGCTTACCAGTTTTCAGTCAAACGGTCCAACCCATGCCAGGCAAAATGCTTAGCAGCATTTTGTCCGTCTTTACATTCTGAATTAAAATCCTGCTGAGGTTGATTTTGCCTTTCATCCTTTTGGGGGTTGACAAACTAAGTACCAGTTGCATACGGAGGTCAATGTAATCAACTATACTCCTCCCCCAAATTTCAGGCCTTGTGCCTATTGCAGAAAGGACTATTATTATTATTATTATTATTATTATTATTATTATTACCTCCACTGCCTTAGCAGTGGTATTGCTTTCAGTCGCATTTGTTTGTCCATGGACAAGATAACTCAAGAACCGCTGGATGGATTTGAATGAAACTTTCAGGGATGTTTGGCCTTGTGACTGGCATGGACTGATTAGATTTTGGGATCGATCAGGTACCGGAAAAGGATTCTGGATTATTTTACCTGTTTTTTAACTTAAGTTTTGAGAGCGATCGGATTCATTTC